>APFE031427238.1:0-23890 GCA_000404065.3 Pinus taeda
TCTTCTTTTCTATGGTCAATGGCCCCCTCACTTTCCTAAGTCTCGTTAGTTATGTGAAATTGCTTGACGATCATCATTGTCTCATGTCTGCCCCTCCCCTATTTGTCCATAGTCCTACTCCCTGCCACTACATGGATCCTAGGCATCGTTTACCCAACCGTTGTGGTGATGCTTTGAGTTCATCTTCCTCCCATCGTCAACATATTTTTAGTTGGTACTCAGTGGCTTACCACTTCGACTTGGTTCCCCCTAAAGTAAGAAATGCAATCCTTCATTTAATGGTGAAGGAGTTTAGAGACCAACTCTATTTTTCTGACTCTTAGATCAACGAAAACAACATCAAGCGAACTCCTAACCCAGGAAAATTCAAAAATAGGAGGCTCCATTTCCTTCACTCAGTGTCTGTGAATCGTTAGCTAGAAACCTTGCTTCACATGGTAATCCATGATAAAAAAGTTGACAATTATCAGTTATTTGCAGGTCAAGAAGAAATCAAGTGTATCCTCCGTGACATCAGATACAATCTGGATGACATCGTGGCTAGATTAACATGAGTTGAGTGTTTTGTGGTGACTGACTCAGACTCTGGATCGGATACACAGCTTGAAGCACCAGCAGTCATCAACAATCAAGGTGGATCTCGCCCCAAGGCAAGGCAATCCCAATCCACTCTCCTTATTTGTCATATTGGATTAATAACTTCTCATGGTTTTCGTATCTCTTTTTGCAAACAGGTTACTCATACCTTTTATGTGCTTGGTCACCATGTTTTCCTGGCATGCTTTCTTTTCATACATCAACTTTTTTGTATGGTTTACTCTGAATACACTGATGCAATGTACTTTTATATGGATAGTGGGCATGGCTATGTTCATTATGTCTTTAAACAAGCCATGTTCCCCTAGTTTGATCCTTTGTTAGTTATTTTGGCATAAACCTCTAAGAAGTTAGTTCTGGTAATCAATGTTGTCACTGATAAAAATGGTGAATTTTGTCTTTACTGTTAGGAATATAGATTGTCATAAAAAATTTATACTGATTATTAAAAACTATCTATGCAATATTGTTTTATTGTAAAAGAAATATATTTACAAAGTTTACAAAAAGCAAAAAGAATATGTTAGCAAGGAGGCTATAAGCAATATAGTTTATAGAGTTATAAGTTGTTGGGTCAGAGTTAGAGCCTCTACTTAGCAGTTAAGAAAAAGCTTGAAGTTGTGTTCCTTCTTATTCATTTACAACAATCCCCGTTCAGTCAATCAGAGTGGGAACGACAACAACTCTGGTTCAGAGCGGGAACGACACGATTAGTTTTGCTCGCAATCAACCACCTCATGGAATCATTATGCTAGTCAACTCTTTCTGTTGTTGAAGATGATCCACTCTACTTCATTATAGATGATTAGCTAATAATGGTACATACGTTTAAAAATTAATTATAAAATAATTAAAAATTTTATTATATTATTAATTTATTAAAATTTTATATAAACGAATATCAAGTATATCAAATATATTTTAATTTTAATTTTAAAATAAAAATAATTATTTAATAATTTAAAAATCTAAATACATTTTAATTAATTTTATTAGAATTATATAATTTTTAATTTAATTCAATCAATATCCAATTTAATTTTATTTATTACAGTTATTCCAAATTTATAATATTCTTTCATCTAAATTCATACTAATTTATTTGAGCTTAGGTGAAAAATACCATAAAAAAAATTAATATAAATCTTCAACATAGTAATTTAGGCTATCCTCTTAAGATAGACTTATATCTGAAGCGTAAGACTTATATCTGAAGCAACCAGATTCAGAGTTACAGTTACGTGTAATGCAAATTTTGGAGATAGAGAACTCACCAGTTTTGTTTTCCAACGATTCCCTTGTCTTGAGATTTTGGTTACCAGCAATTAAATGAAAACTTAAAAAAAAAAAAATTATTACGAGCCGAGGTTGTATACCTACCTGACCACAATTGCAATAAGAACTGCAAAGATAATAAACACGTACATATAAGAAACGGTACGAAGAACTAGGTATCTCGTAAAACTGGTTGCATCTTCGATATATTTTTGCCTGTCAACATCAAACACAGTATATATCACAATGAGTTAATTTCAAAACACAGTATATATCACAATGAGTTAATTTCAAACTCGTTTTGAGAAGAGTCTTTAATACCAGAGAAACGAAACATATTAAAAAAAAAAAAAAACCAAAAAACTTTCTGATAAACCAGCAATTTAAGATCAAAATGACCCTCAAAATTTCACCTCAAGATTCTAATACCAAAAAATAAATAAAATATCACTAAAAACAACTCGTAGACTAACCGCTAAAACACAGGTGAAACGGATAAAAGACTTTGAGTTTTCGGTTTAGATTAACCAAACTACGCTGTACGTTTCTTAAAAGTAAAAGTAAATGGGTGCGCACGACAATGGAAAGTGGCAACAAAGGGCAGTTTTGAATGCCAACCAAAAAAGAAAGAAAGCGGGAAGACCAGATTTTGCCTGATTGTCGCTCAAACACAACATTTACTTATATTATTTCATAATATAATTTAATTGATATTAATGTTAATGTATTTTTTAATATACTATTTTTTTATATATAAATTTAAAATATTATATGGTATAAGGGGTTAAATAATCACTATTATTATGATATCATCCATATTCTTTATAATTATTTATTTTTAATCATAAATTGAAATTTTACATTAAAGTTGGTTGTCTTACTATTCTTATAATAAAATTAAATTTTTTTTGAGGTGTGGGGGTAATAGTTATATCATTATTAGAATTAAGTAGAAAAGATTCCAATATTTCTCTAATTATCAAAAATAAATACAATCTATAAATTTATTAAAATAAAATTTATTTTAATTTTATTAAAGTAAATTAATTAAATTTATTTTCTTTTAAATTTTAGAAGTAAATTTAGAAGTTATATCTGTTATATCATGATTGACTGAGTTATATCTGTTATTTTCTAGTCGAGGGGGGACTGCGTCAGGGACTGCGTCAGGGCTGTCCTCTCTCTTCCATGCTATTTATTTTGGTTATGAACTCACTCAGCATACAGATTAACAAAGCTGTATCTCAACAGAGATGTAGGCCAATAAAGATATGCAAGGATACTTTCCTATCCAACAATCTTTTTGTTGACGATATACTCATTTTCGCCATGCTTTGCAAAGCAACCTGGTCATGTCTTAATAATATTCTAGAAAAGTTTCAGACAACATCTGGAATGGTCATCAACAGGGACAAATCTATGCTGTATCACAATGAGTCTAATATGGAGACCGTCCTATGGATTGCAGCTCTGATCGGCATCAACCAGGCATCGATCAAGAAAGGTATCAAATATCTGGGTTTTAAGGTGAAGGCTAAAGGCAACAACAAACGGGACTGGCAATGGCTTATTGACCGCTTCTACAAAAAAATTTCCGGATGGGAGTCGCGATTCCTCTCTTTAGCTGGCAGACTTATCTTGGTACAAGGCAGTCCTATCCCAACTGGCGGTCTTCTGGGCCCATCTCTATCTTCTTCCTCCTTCTGTTATTAACAAAATGTGCTCATTAGCTGCTAATTTTTTATGGGGAGGAAGATCTTTTCAATCAAAGTTTAATTTAGTAAAGATGGATTCTATCTCTAGGTCAAGAAAGGCAGGAGGTTGGGGTCTATTACACATGAGGACATTTGGAAAAGCCCTTCTTTGTAAATCTCTCCATACAGGAATCTTTGGTGAGGGCCCGTGGAGCAAGTTTATTAATATGAAGTATTTAAAAGGAAGAAGTATGGAGTACTGGTACAGAAGGAAATCTTTGGGCATTAAGTTTATTAATATGAAGTATTTAAAAGGAAGAAGTATGGAGTACTGGTACAGAAGGAAATCTTTGGGCATTAAAAGGGGGTTTGCTATCTGGCAAAGTTTCAGGAAAATTCAGCCTTTTTTCATGGAAAATTTGCGTTGGAAGATTTTCTCGGGTTCAAGCATCCTCATTGGTTTTGATTCAATAGTCAACGGTTTGGTTTCCTCTATTCCTCCTAGACTGGTTTCCTTTTTAAACTCAAAAGGCATTTTTACGTGGGATAAGCTGATTAAATCATGGTCTTTCACTTCTCCTGTCTGGAAGGACGAGGAGGAATTACATCTTCCTCTCTCTATTCGTCCCCTTTGGAGCTCTGTTCTTCTGATCCTTAATGGATTGGCGATTCATCGCACAGGCACAAGGGATGTACTGGCATGGGCTCTCCTGCATTCTCCTTTGCCAATTCGTGTAAAGGATCTATATGCCTCTATGTCTACAGGCCCATCTTGTACCACTCATCTGATCTTTCCTCCTGCTCTATGGAAGGTCACATGCCCGCTCAAAATGATTCTCTTCGCGTGGCTGGTCTTTTGGAACAGGAATCTTACATGGGAGGTCCTTCAAAGGAAAGGTTGGCAGGGCCCGGGCAGATGCGCCATGTGTCAGAATGCGGCCGAGTCAAATTTACATATGTTCTTTCAATGTGCTTCAACTCTACATATCTGGTATGAACTCTCTTTGACTTTTAGTTTTCCTTACCGGGTTTTCTCCTCTGTACAGGATGGTTTCAAATGGTGGAGTGAGCATAATTCATCTTGGCGAACCTTGTTTGTTCTGGTCAGCTGGTTCTTATGGAAATGGAGGAATGAACATATCTTCCAAGATTCAAGGATGCCTCTGAATTCCTTTATGTTTCGCATTCTGGCAAATCATGACCTCAATGGCTGATTTTGGTCCTTGGTTTTTTACATGTGTCTTCTATCGATGTATTGGCCAATATGTTTATATTTTTGTGGCAGTCATATCTTATCTTGACATGGAAATATGTGTTTTGATTGGATAGAAAAATTTGTAAGTATTGAACTGTTTGGATAATATTTTTTGGACATCAGGATATTTCAGCTTCTTCCTGTATCAGGAATCTCATAGAATCTGCTATGTAATTCAGATCTTTATATTTTCTTAATATAAGCTATGATGGTTTTTTCTCTCTGAAAAAAAAAATATAAAAAATAAAAATAAAAACAAAAATCTGTTATATCATGATTATGTCGGTAAATAACTCCCTAAACGGAATTGAGCGGATGACATAATATCTAGAAAAGCGCAACCATCACCAGCTATCCAACGGTCTATGGACTTATTTTATTTTTATTTAAATCTGATTTAATTAAATTTATTTTAATTTAATTTATTCTATGATGATAGTATATATCTAATTTAAAACTATAAATTAATACATAATACTTACTTAATTTTTCAATGCATATTATTATTATAATTATTTATTTTTATTATTATTAAATAATTAATTATTATTATATATAAAAAAAAAAATTATATTATATTATATAATAATAAATATTAAAATAAGTAACTATAATATTTATCTTATTTTTTATAAAAATATTATATATAATTATAATAAAAACAAACTAAAAGGCATCTTTGTTGGTCAGACGCCAAAGTTCCCATCATTAGAGAGCCGTAGCAACAGAGGAATGAGGAAACCACGAAGTCTACTGAATGATCTGCCTACGCACCGTAGCAACAGATCCTCGTGCTTGCGACTGATCCGAAAGACGCAATAGCTATATCTTCCGAAGGGCTGATCCCTCTCGGCATAAGTACGGAGCTTTTCCCATAGAATGTTGTGGGCACCTTTCCCAATCGGTGAGTTTAAGTTGATTGTGGATTTTTGGAATATTTTAGGATTTAATAAATATGCTAATATCTATCAGATCCCAAAATATACCAGAAATCTACAATCGACTTAAGGATGAACTTCCCTAATACTGACGGGCATCAACATTAGGCAGAAGTATTAATAAATAAGGAAAGGCCTAGAGGAACGGAAAGAAAGGGCTTTAGATAGTAGGGGCTCTCATGCTAAAGTAAAGGGCCTTTATTCGAGCTGTGGGAGAACTGTTTTGGCGTTGCCTATTTAGAAGTGGGAATGTAAAGGCCGGCGTCAATAGAAAAAGAGGCATAAATAGCGCTAGTTTTCGTTGACCCATATCCATATTCTGCAGTCGTATTATACTGCATGCAATCGTCTTTCACAAATGGTAAGTAATATTAAATTTTTTTGCGAAAATATACAATATTGTATTTGTAATTTATATTTATTAAAGTAATTATATAGTAATTAATAAGTGAATAAAAGTACTATATGACACTTATAGCTAAATCTTTTTTTTTTATTTCCTTATTAGATTATTATTAAATAAATGTATTTTCTGAGAGAATGATTATTAGTAATAATAATGTAATATATTTGTTTTAATTTTATGAAGTAAATATATAAATAGTGACAAAAAGTACACATGTGGTAAGTAGTTATTGAAAACTAAAAGAGTAAGGTGATATGTGACTCCTCATATCAAAGTAAGGTAATATGTGACTTCTCTTACCATAGGCAAAAATTAAATTTAATAATTTTATTTTATTATATTTATTAATTCATTTAGAGTTACAACCATCTATATAAAAAATTATTATTATTAATGATGAAGATACACATTCATTTTATTTTCATATTTATTGTGTAATTATATAAAAAGACAAAAGGCTCAACTCGAAAGTTATCTTTAAAAATTAGATAAATAAAATAATATATGATTCCAACAATAGGTAAATCTCAATTAACATGTTATGTATATATAACTATGCAACTATTAAGCGTATCTTAATTTTCGTGGTGGCTCAAGCACTCATGATGGTAGAGAATGAGTAACTATAGAGAATTGAACTCATGATTCAGAATAGCAAAAGAACTTTACAACAAAGATTCTACTAATTAAGCTAAACTACAAAACTTCTTAATTAGCGTGTTAAATAAGTTGTGACCATTTATAATATTATAATATAAAATATATTATAAATAGTTATTATTATTAATAATAGAGTGTATTTTACTGAATTGAAACATAATTTATAGTGAATATTTTTAATATTTATTTTCATAATTATTCTAAATTTAAATTTAATTAATTTAAAACATGTTTTTCGTTTAGCCCCCTTTTTCCTCTTCTGTTCATCTTAGCAATGAACTCTCTAAGCCTTTATATTAACAAGGCGGTCTCTGAAAATAGGTGCAGGCCTGTCATGATTTGCAGAAATAACTGCATCTCGCACAATCTATTTGTCGATGATGTGCTCATTTAAGCCTTCATATTAACAAGGCGGTCTCTGAAAACAGGTGCAGGCCTGTCATGATTTGCAGAAATAACTACATCTCGCACAATCTATTTGTCGATGATGTGCTCATTTTCGCAATGCTCTGCAGGGTATCGTGGATATGCCTCAATGACATTCTGAACAGGTTCCAAAGCGCTACTGGATTGCATATAAACAAGACAAAATCTATCCTATTCCACAATGACAGCAATATGGAAACTGTGGAATGGATCTCTGAGTTGTTTGGAATAGAGACGAGATCAATAAAGGATGGACTAAAATATTTGGGTTTTCAGCTAAAATCCAAGGGTTACTCTAAAGAGGACTGGCAGTGGTTAATAGATAGGTACTACAAAAAGATTTCGGCTTGGGAATACAAGAGCCTATCTTTGGCAGGAAGAATTGTTCTAACTAAAGCTGTACTAACGCAACTGGCTATATATTGGGCACACATTTTCTTCCTCCTGGCAAGCATCATCCAGAAAATGAACAAGATAACTGCAAATTTTATATGGGGTGGTAAATAAAATCAGAGAAAATATCATCTCTCTAAAATGGAAAAGATATCTATGCCCAAGAGCTCTGGTGGATGGGGTTTATTGGATTTGAGGGAATTTGGAAAAGCACTCCTATGCAAGTCACTGTGGAGAGGAATTTTCGGGGAAGGGTCGTGGAGTATTACTATTAAAAAGAAATATATGAAAGGAAAAAACATGGAATATTGGTATAGAACAGGAAGGATTGGGGCCAAATATGGGTCAACTATCTGGCTCAGTTTTCGCAAAATTGAGCAATATTTTCTAAAGAATCTGAAATGGAGTTTACAATCTGGCAGCAGAATTCTAATTCGTATAGACCCCATTTTGAAAGGTCAGGAAAGCATATCCATCCCCGAAAGGCTTCTAATTTTTTTCCACATAAATGGTATTTTCACTTGGGACAAGCTCATAACAGCCTGGCAAGGCCCGCTCCCTCTCTGGAAAGAGGCCACTGTTCTTGGCATGTCAGAATCTCTGGCTAGGCTTTGGAACCCTGTTAAGGAAGCGCTGAGAGGTTACGGCTTTCATCGCTCTTGCCCTGTAGACCATCTAATCTGGATGGTGCCAAAAGAAAATTTGTCGTTTCGAGTAAAAGATATATATACAGATTTGATAGGATTAAAGACCTTTCACTCTAGCTCAAAGTATCCCTCGCTTTTCTGGAAGTCTGGATGTTCTCCAAAATTAATATATTTTTCGTGGTTGGTGTTCCACAATAGAAATTTTACATGGGAAAATTTAAGGAAAAGAAATTGGCACGGGCCGAGTAGATGCACAATGTGCGAATCAGAAGAGGAATCCAATCTCCACATGTTCTTCCAATGCAAATCTGGCATGATCTGACATTTCTTTATGGTTTCCCTCACATTGCTTTTGTTTCAATTCATGCAGCTTTTGAGTGGTGGAGTGGGCAAAGAGATTCATGGAGATCTATTTTTATTATCATCCTATGGTGTGCATGGAGTTGGAGAAATAGCAAAATTTTCAAAGAAGCAAAGAACCCCCTCAAGACTATTATGAAACATATCATATCCATCCATGATTATGTACCTAAAAAGCAGCCCAAAATGAAAACAGGCAACAGAATAGAGAAAGAAATTTATATCACAAGAACCCCGAGAGCGTTTTTTGATGGTGCTGAGCAGCAAAACATTTGCGAATGTGGGGTTCACATTATAATGGACGAGAATCTCCAATATTTAATATCATGGAATGGAGGAGAGGGCACAAATAGTATGGCTGAAGCTAGGGCACTAGCAGGTCTTCTTGCCTTCTGCATTTTTTTTTATATACATGATATTTCAATTTTTGGTGACTCCAAAACAATGATCGATCATGTCAATGGTTATTGCCACATCAAGAGCCCACACCTCATAGGATGGATGGACATGATTATGTTTTTTTGGGGACTCATGAGAGGTTGCATTCAACACATTTACCGTACCCAGAATCAGCAAGCGGATTGCCTGTCAAAGGAGGGTCTGCTTCTTAGAACAGGTTCATGGTCCATGAAGGTTATATCTGGCAAGATTTCTTGTTTTATCTAGGATTTCTCTATCCCTGGAGCTTAACTCTCCCTTCGCTTTTTCCAGGTTTTCTTTTTGTCATCTTTTTTGTTTTATCTCTAGTGTATGACATGTTATATGAATATCTAGCTATCTCTAAAATCTTGGTCTCATATCAGAAATGATTCGCATGTAATGCTCATATGACTGGTATTTGTATTTTCTATTGATTTTTGGAACAGAGCAGATGGATTCTTTCCCTACATGAGGGAGCTCATCCTTCAGTTTTTGTGCTCAAATACAAGATCTTCCGGCTTCTATGTGGAATTTTGTAATCTGAAACCTTTATATAGTCTTAATATAATACAATGTCGATGCTTTTTTGTCCTAAAAATGTAAAGTAGTAACGTGATAGACCAATGAATCGTGGGTTATCCCTACTTTCCAGGATGATAATTGCGTATCCAACGATCCTAATTTTTTTCTAATTTGGTCTACTTCTATATTCATACAAAAAGTTACAACGAGGTCACTGCCTCGAAAGTTCAAGCCAAGGATTTGGCAAAAATAAAAACTTGACTACCTGACTATGGAACCAGGCCAGAGACCTTACATCAGAGTAATTAAAACCACGGGACACTGAACAATTCAGAAGGACTCGAAACATTGACTCATACAAGAACTGAAAATGTCGCGAACAGAGACATAGACAGACCCCGACCTGAATCATTGACAGAAGCCCGAAACAGGCGTGAACATTTAGAATCAAAATGAGGGAGGACTTCGGCTTCAGTGGCCGAACCAAAAAACCAGAGGCGCTGACCGGTTCAATCTACATCGGAGTTTGACGGTTGTTCCTCCACAATTCTGCATCCAAATTGTCCTGAGTACGTGGAGTCAGATGAGTGATCCGCCGAACTAGAGGGCTCTCCTCTCACAGGCTCGCTTGGGCCAACATTAGTTCCAGTGTGCAGAGTAGGCATTCCTCCGGAGACATGGTGCTGGGTTACAATTTGACTGGCCTGCCTCTGTTCGACAGGAACCGCCTGATGAGAAGCTCCCGAATCCGGTGCATTTTCACATTTTTCGACAGTCACCGAGACGATGAAGGTGGAGTTGGCCAGAGAACATGGAATGTGGAAGCTGGTTGTGGGATGCGCAGTGTGTCTACAGTCTCCGCCTCTGTTTTGCCCCCTACCCCTGCCTCTACTGCGTCTGGTCATTGGGTGGATTGTTTCATCCTCAGAGGGATCTAGAGAGGTGGAAGGATGCTGGTGGGTGGCACGCCCACGCGAACCACCACGCCAGCTAACCAATCTCATCCTTTCTCTAGGCATCTTGATGGGAGGAGGACTGTTGAACAGAGAGTAGAGTGCAGAGAAACAACAAAGAGGCGTATGCGCTGGGAGAGCCAAACAATGGACCAGAACGAAGCTACGAGTGCCGAGAGCCAGAACAGAATGGAGCTTGAAGGCTGTGAGAACACACATATCCCGACAGAGACAGAAAATCTTGGAAGAGCGGCTTACATGCACCAGAGCAGACAGACAGCAGGAGGACGAGCGATCCCGCCGAGAGTCGCTCTGAACCTCAACAATGTAGAAAAAGCTGAGCGCCATCGCGCTAAGAACCCGGAGGATAGACTGCAGCGTTAATGCTGCCATAAATGTCTCTGTGCAGAGCCGCTAACCATCCCATAGATCTGGTGCGGTCGGGCTGCCACTTGCCCACTTCGCACGCCTTCCACCTACTGTCCTGGCCATCAATCACCCGCATCCGGGAGATCCTAATTTTATTTTAACTGTAAGGGAAAAATAACATTAAAAAATTAATATAAAACTTCAACATACTAATTCGAGATATCCTCTTACGGTAGACTTATATTTGAAGCAACCAAATTCGGAGTTAAAGTTACGTGTAATCGAAATTTTAGAGATAAGAGGACTCACCAGTTTTGTTTTCCAATGATTTCGCTTACGAGGAGATAAAAAATTAATATAAAACTTCAACATACTAATTCGAGATATCCTCTTACGGTAGACTTATATTTGAAGCAACCAAATTCGGAGTTAAAGTTACGTGTAATCGAAATTTTAGAGATAAGAGGACTCACCAGTTTTGTTTTCCAATGATTTCGCTTACGAGGAGATGTTTTCCAACGATTCTCTCGTCTTGAGATTTCAGTTACGATCAATTAAATGAAAATCTATGAGAATTTCTATTACGCGCAGAGGTTGTATACCTACTTGACCACGATTGCGATGAGAACAGCAAAGATAATAAACACGTACATAGTACATATAAGAAACGGTATGAAGAAGGGATCAATTAAATGAAAATATATGAGAATTTCTATTACGCGCAGAGGTTGTATACCTACTTGACCTCGATTGCGATGAGAACAGCAAAGATAATAAACACGTATGAAGAAACGGCATGAAGAAGGGATCTGGTAAAACCGGTTGCCTCTTGGACATTTTCTTAACTGTAAAAATCACACACAGTATATATCACAATGAGTTTTAATTTCAAACTCGTTTTGACAGGAGCCTTTAATATACCAGAAAACCCAAAAATCATTCTGTTAATCAGCTAATTGAATATGAAAATGAGAAGCGAATCTTACTGAAAGGAAGAATCGGAGCATAAATTAACAATCACCGTATATTTGAAGGCGGCTTCCTGGGTTGACTCCTCAACTCCTTTCTGCATTACGAGTCAAACATAAAAACCCTCTCAATATTACCGTGAAAAATTCTGATTGCATGTATATTTTTCATTCTGAAATTACTGAAATTTTGTGTTCATTTAAAAATAAATTAACGGACTCATAAATTGAAAAGATAAAAACAAGGAAAAAATTTATCGACCCAAAACTCACGGATCCGACGATGCTTGAGAAACTACCACTCATGGGAGATTCGGAGGCAAAACAAAGTGTCTCTCCGTTTAGGATGCCGAGGTTAAAATATTGCACAAAACAATTTCTACGATGCTATAAGAATAATAGACTTTGATATACATCCCCCCACCGAACAAAACCACCTCGGATTAATGACATACCTGCATAATTTAGCAAAAGATTCAACTACCAGATTAAATCCCAGAAAAAGTAAGAAATCCCCAAATTAGAAAATATTGTCGTTACCAGTGATGCAATATATACCCAAAAATTAATTGTATGACTCCACATTCGGTACATATAATGAATGAGATGTCCTGTAAGAATGTACTAGTCCATCTCAAATAATTGACCAATGGAAAAATGGACGAAGATTTAAAAAAACGTTTATCAAAGATGGATAGAAAAAGAAACACCGCTTAAATTAACCACATCACCCACGGCAGTTATAGAAAACTACGTACCTGCAACCCAGCCACCGCCTCAACTCAAGCGAAAATAGGAAATGAAAAGCACATAGGAAATAAAGATCAAAATAGCTGCATTGTCACCGGCTTAGATTTCATTTCTACTTTATTTATCTTCTTTGCATTCGACAACAAAATAAAATCGGTTTGCAAAACAATTCACAGAGTAAATAAAAAAGAAAAGATAGTGAAATCAACCAAAACACCCATGCAATTAAAACCCCATAAAGAAAAAGGAATGAGCATGGCCATGCTGCTAAATGAAGAACAACAAATTACAAGCCAAGTCAAGCCAACACCGTATGCTAAAGAAGCTGAGATGAAATCGCTGCAGTTGTTGTTTGCATCTGCGAAGGGCTTTAAATATGCTCAACTTCCAACGGTCACCCACTTGACGGATATTTAAATTAATTTAGAACTTTTTCTGGGTCCGCATTTTTCCTGCTGAAATCAAAATTTATATTAAATTATGTTGTGCAGCCGTTAGTTTGATTTGGTTATAAAGAAATATTTAGCAGAGAAAACACCGATATCTTAAATTTGTTGTTAAAGATTAAATTTAAATTGTTGCACTAAGAGAATGTCAAGTTTTTCTAGGTGTATTATAATATTACACAGCATACAATTTATAATTGTCTTTGATTTTATAATAACGGTTTGATAATTATTATATTTTTCTAACCACTATAAGAATGGGCCTTGGCCCGGGCCCTCCAGACCCTACGAAGAAGTGAGCCCTAATATAAGTCTTCATTTCCTAGGCCCACCCAAGGCAATTTAGGTGGGCAAGGCATATGAAAATTCAGCCTCGCAATCTTGAAAGATCGGATTTGGAAACGGTAGGACACTCTTTAATATATGATGGGGCCCTTTTAACTCACGGTAAAGTAACGATATGGGATTAGCTATCCTTTGTTGTGTCAATGGGATCCGAGTCAAACGTAATAATCCCGGAATAAACCATTCTTTATGTAGAGTGTTTGGAGCAATATCAAATGCTAATAGAGTTGATGGTATTAGAATACACGTGCTTGTTGATGGTACTAGAATACACGTGCTTGTGCTACTACTACAACTAGCGATTGCGCCATGAAGTATAAAGTAACGTGTAACGTTGATAGGAGTGGGGTTTCCTACTATTGAGCCAATTTTCCATTGTGTTTAATCTCTTATGATATGTATTGAGCCAATTTTTTATTGTATGTTTATGAAGTATAAAGTAATGTTGATAGGAGGAGTGGGGTTTCCTATTTAACATCTTGTAAATGTGTGCCTTTGTTTATTTTCTTATGATATGTATTGAGCCAATTTTATATTGTGTGTTTTTATTTTTCTACTGTATTTATGTATTTATGATATGTTGTGTTCATTTATTTTTCATGCATTTTAGCCCACAAAACCAATCCAACTACTTCGAAATGCATCAATGTCATGCAACCTGTGAGTTGCACACAACCATGATGTGATGGGCTTGTTGCACTTATTGTGCATTCCATCCACAAAATTTGACTCATCCATGTGTGCGAAGTGTCTATCCAAATGCTCATATACTAACCACACTACTACACCAAGGGCACTTTTAAGACATTTTTTTAAGGCAAAATAAATATTGTTTTTATGTAATAACCTTAATGAAGAAACAACATCACTGCCATGATATTCTTAATAAAGAGACAATAATACTATAATGAACTTAATATTAAATCCATCGCAGTAGAATATAAGCATATGACATATCCCTAAACTTCATTGCTTATAGTTAAATACAAATAATCATACCCAAACAAATCCGTATGGAATTCACCAAATATAAATTTTATAATGTGTTTGGCCCAAATATTACATCAGTTTGACCAATAACTTATCTGCGGTGATGGGTCAATAACACGAGGAACTTCGAATTATAACAACAATGTATATTGTGGCAAATATACAGGGGAGAATTGCATTTCAAGCTTGGGAAGTCGTGCACCCTTCGTCAGGGATCTCACTTCCTTGTGTAATGGCGCCCTCCTTTATTGCATAGAGATTGCATCCACTCCCCTGACACTTCTTCTCTTGATGATGCGGCCAACAAATGAGGTGGTAATCATGTTCAACATGTCCACAGACCACTGCACTCTTCTC
This sequence comes from Pinus taeda, assembly GCA_000404065.3. Classification (NCBI taxonomy): domain Eukaryota; kingdom Viridiplantae; phylum Streptophyta; class Pinopsida; order Pinales; family Pinaceae; genus Pinus; species Pinus taeda. Next base: position 14,772 of record APFE031427238.1, read on the forward strand.
TAGTTCAGATCGCAGCACCTAGGGTTTCCCCTCTCATTCGTTGATGTGCCTATGGCCCCAACTGCTGCACTTCTCACTCACATGGCCCATAGACTTTGTCTGGCAAAGCTGTGAACAAACCTCACAATCGGCCCTCAACACCACCAATCCACTTTGGATGTCGACCTTCAACAATGTAGTCTCCTTCACCAGAACGAATGCATCTAGAATGAACCCTAGAGACTATCGATCTGAAAAATCTTACAAGAAAGAAATAGAAATTGACCAGCTAGGGTGATGATCAATACCACTGAAACTGGGTTGCCAACTAGGGTGAGATCAAATCCCATCGAAGAGAGGCTAAGGACCTCACCTAAAAACCCTCACTTGAAAACTCACCCAAGCTCTCAAAAATATCAATAAAGAAAAACCCAAATTCCATCCTTCCCTTCCTCCTTCCTTCTTCCCTTATAACTTTCCAATATGTTTTCTCCAAGCTTCTACAATTGACATAATGCCATTCGCGAATACCACCCAAAAATACCATCAACAAACACCTTGGGCAAATACCACGTCCTTAACATTTTTGTTCTTTGCCCCTTTTTATTATAAATCGTGAGTCCTTAAAATTCCCCCTTCTTGCTAGCCTAAGGGAAAGAGAATGTCAACTTCCAACCGTAGGTTGGGGATATTACAGTCCTCCCCACCCAAAATCACTTATCCTCAAGCAATTAATAATCTATGCATCAATGCGAGGGTCCTAAAGGCTCCTGCAAAATGATTTTATGCATAAGTATTGTATTATCTTTGTTCCACTGAATTCTACCCCATCGTCATTTTTTGTTATGCTGCAAACAATCCATCATAGTGTAAATCTTCCTCCAACTTCATAGGATAACATGCTAAGATCACATTGTCAGATGGAATAGATGCTGTCAAGAAGAAGAAATTGTCCCTTAACAATCTTTCAACTTGTAATTGTGCATACTTGTTGTTTATTGTCCAAATTACTTGAAGATCACATGTAGTGAGTGAAACAACCAAAAACTCAATGAATATCTTTATAATATCTATTTCCAATTCCTCATCCCTATCAAAAGACGTTTCCGTCCATATAACGCATTGGAATTTAACCCAAGGCATGTTGGTATGTCTTATAAAATGCGTAGAATCAATATCCCATAAGATCTAAGCATATAACTAGTCTATGTTCATGTCAACAGATCCTACCCTTCTGCATTATGGTTTTGAGTTCATTGCAATTATGATAAGTTTAATTGGATCACAAAGTGTGGCAGGATTTTAGAGAGAAGCGAAATTCAGACTCCCTAAAAGCAAGAACACATTATTTATTATGTTCTCTAACATTGACCAAAAGATTTAAGAGTGGTGTTGTAGGGGTTATTTTATCTTCAACACAATTCCTATATTATGAAACCTCTGAAGCTTCAATATTTGGAGAGAGCAAGCATTCCCTTCCATATTTTCATCCTTCCAATATCCAAAAGGATTTGAACGGTTCTTGTTCAACCTGATTGGTATGTGAAAAAAATGGTTATTCCTTCTATTGCACATTTCCTTGGCAAAGATCTTGCAGACATGTGCAGTAGTTATTGGTCGGTGATGGACATATTGTTCTTCAGAATATGAAATATTTGTTGTGTACATCAGGTTCTTATCTTTTTGATAATTCCCATAGGCTCATTTCCTACACTTGAAGTATTCAAGGACCTTGAGCCAATACTTGAAGTTTGAATACAAATGTCATTTGCTTGAACTCACACTCATTGCGATATGATGGTGGAACTTCCCAAGGGCAGCGAAACATAGGCCTGAAGTAATGTCTTATTGCCATTACAACCTCATGTCTTTGTAGTAGAATGAAGTGATGACGACATCAAATGGTGGAAAGAAGACCACTCCTGCTCAAGCTAAGGAGCAATTGAAGCATATTCATGTGTCTGAGTCATGAAAATCTCATTTCCGGCCACTTGAATGAGTCGTTGCAATCGGTGTTTATCTCGCAATAGTTCAACAATCCAAATTTGCTTGTGTAAGCAAACAAGATGTTGAAGAGCCCATAATTCCACAATATTATCTTTGGCTTCTACTAGCATTGAATGATGTTTTTGAAGCTCCATCCGGACTATTGACTGCTTGCTATTAGAAAGATCAATGGTGTGAAGCACAAACCCATGATGACAACATTCACGGCAAGGCACATTTGTGAACATGGATTCAAAACCCACATATTGCTTTTTTTTTGCAACACAGTCTTTAGAGCCCATAACATCAACTGGGTTCTGATTTTCTGATTGGGACTCTTTAATCTCAGAGCTTCTCTGAATGTGTGACTAGAGATCAAACTTGCCTTGATCAAAGAACTCTCTAGCAAGTGTTGTCTCAGTGTCCAACTTGTTTCCTAGAGAAAAACTCAAAATGACTGGAGATCTTAATAGGTGACAATGATCCACGCACATGGAAGCCTCAACACTTCGTTCTGTGATAAAAGTTGAAGAACCTTCCAGAGAAAAATAAGATAGAACTTCACCTGGAGGGGCTTGAAGTATGCTTTCCTCTGATACAATTTTCAATCTGTTCTCCACAAGAAAAGTTATCAAAGGAATGCTAGCCAAAATTGATGTATATTGTAGTCTAAAGACCCCTGATACTTGAAACCTACTAATGGTTGAGGGTTGTGCCATATGCATGTCCGATTTTTGTGTATTCTGATTATCATCTTCCAGTCCAATAGTTCCTTCAAACGTTAATTCTTTATCCGTAGGCCCCATCATTGGGTGAAGAAAAGGATCCCCCTCTCTCAGTGTTGGTCATTGTACACCTTATTGTTGATTCTTTTGAGAAGCCAATGAAACATCCATGTCTCGTCCCTTTGAATTGTCCTTTGTTTGAGGTAAATGAGTAGTTTTTGTATTTCAGCTCTCTGGGTTTGCCAAATTTGGAAGTGCATTCAATGTTGTAGACCTCATTTGAAAAATAGGAGGAGCTAAAATGGAATGGGCCACCATTTGAGAGTGGACAAAAACATGTGTCCAATTTGCTTGAACAGGGGTAAAACTTGTCCCTTTAACTAATTCCTCCTCCAAATAATTTTCATGCAGTTGAACTAGATCGCTTGATCGTATTGATTTATCTAGGACAAATCTATTGATATATTGAGGTTCAGAATCATTGTTTTTCATTTGAATTGGACTACCCCACTAATGTGATTGTTCTCTGACAACATTATGGATATCTTCATATTCTAAATTTTTTCTCTGTAGAATAAAAGCCCTGGACATTCACTTTCTTTGAGATTACAAAGTTTTGGTGCATTTTGTTTGTCCTCATCTTGATCCATAAACAATTCTCTTTCTGTTCCATTCACAAGTGTATGCTTTCTTAAAGACTTCAAGAGCATTTCCTTACTAGACCTATGAGGCTTCTTCAAGCGAAACCGCCTTTTGACTGTGTTTTACCTCCTCCAAATACTCTACTGAGGTGAAGATTGATATGAAATATCCAAGTCTCGAGGTTTTCTCTTAATTTTTACAGATTCTAAATTTGGTTTGTATTGAATTCTTAATTAGTATGTTGTAGGTTGGGATAACTCCCATGTTTGTATTACATCCTTCTTTGACTTGCCACTTCTTGCTCTTCCTGACATAGTCTTACAGTTCCAGCTTTCCTTGTTGCATTCAAGTTCTTCAAATGGGGTGACAATAATAAGATCTGATATCAAGTGCTTCTTCAATATCTTCCCTTTACCCTTCTATCTTCTAGCCTTGTGATTATCTACCTTAGTCAGAATCCCATTGTTTTCCACCATAGTTGAAACTTGGGTGATACCAGCTTATTTATGAACATCATTTATAATGGAAGATGCCAATGTATTGTTCCCAGATTTCTCATTTTCATTCTCTGGAGTAACCTGACAATCTTCAGTGATACAATCTTCTTTATCGCCCCCATACATCATTGCCTTTCTCACTTGTTTTCTCATCGTAAAATAATGATATTTAATGGTCAAGGTGGCCTTTACTTCAAGAGGTAATGTTTGATATTCACTCATCCAAGTTGTGACTGTTCCTGCCACAAGTAAGAATATTGGGATAGTTGGCATGCTGCCATAAATGTGTGGGCTATTCTAGGGATTGGCATGAGTATGTACATGACTTCTCTTACTGAAATGTGAAACACCATCTCCATTATTGCTTCGATCGATAGAATTCCAAACCTAAGTATGGGACATTTTGGTGAGAATCTACTTAATTGCTTCTTGGGTTGAGATGATCCTATTAAGAGCATTTTCAAGTTTGGAATCCTCTCGGTCTTTCATTATTTCCCTTTTCTCTTTTGGGATTTCCTCCAGATCTGATTTAGTGTTGCGTCTCCTACCTCTACCTTGGCTTCACATCCCACATCTGGGCAAGACTATGGCTTTGATACCATTGTAATAAGCTTAATGAATAAACGACACCAATGATATGATATTCTTAATAAAGAGACAATGCTACTATAACGAATTGAATATTAAATCCCTCCTAGCAAAATATAAGCATATGACATATCCCTAAACTTCATTGGTAATAATTAAATACCAATAATCATACACACAAAAAATCCATATGGAATTCACCAAATATAAATTTTATAGTGTGTTTGGCCCAAATATTACAACAATTAGACCAACGACTTATTTCCATTGATGGCTCAATTACACGAGGAACTTCGAATTATGCAGGGGAGAATTGCATTGCAGTCTTAGGAATTCGTGTGTCCTTCGCTAGGGATATCGCTTCCTTCTGTAATGGAACATCCTCCTTTATTTCACAAAGATTGTGTCCAGTCCCCTGCACTTCTTCTGTTGATGACGTGGCCATCGAATGAGGTGGAAATCTTGTTCGACATGCCCACAAACCACTGTACTATTCTCTATTTCATATCACAACACTTAGAGTTTCCCCTCTCATTTGCCGATGTGCTTATAGCCCCAACTGCTACGCTTCTCACTCACACAGACCACAGACTTTGTCTGGTAGAGCTGTGAATGTCCCTCCCAGTTACTGTGCCTCCAAGAATCAACCCTCGACACCACCAATCCACTTTAGATGTCGACCTTCAGCAATGTATTCTCCTTTACAAGAATGACTTCGCCTGAATGAACCCTGGAGATTGTCGATCAAAAAACTCTTGCAGGAAAGAAATAAAAATTGACTAGCTAGGGTGATGATCAACACCACTGAAACTAGGTTTCCGACTAGGGTGAGATCAAAACTCATCGAAGAGAGGCTAAGGACCTCAACTGAAAACCGTCACTTGAAAACTTGCCCCATCTCTCAAAATACAATAAAGAAAAATCCAAATTCCATCCTTCCCTTCCTCCTTCCTCCTTCCTTATGCCTTTATAGCTTTCCAATATGTTTTCTCCAAGCTTCTAGAATTGACATAATACCATTGGCGAATACCATTGGAAAATACCATCAACAAACACTTTGGGAAAATACCACGTCCTTAAAAATTATGTTCTTACCCCATTTTTATTATAAATCAGGAGTCCTTAAAATTCCCCCTTCTTGTCAGCCTAAGGGAAAGAGAACGTCATCTTCCAACAGTAGGTTGGGGATATTACATCTTAAAAGGTCACTTTTTATTTAGTTATTTTACATTAAAATTTAATATCAATTGAATTGTCTTAAAAATAAAGTTTAAGACAAAAACAGTTAGAGACAAAAATATTTTAAGAAAAAACTTTATATTTAAAACAAAAACAGTTTAAGGAAAAATTATTGTAAGACAAAACTTTATATTTAAGACAAAAACAGTTTGAGACAAACATATTTAAAGACAAAACTTTATATTTAAGACAATGGGCACTTAAGATGAAACCCATTTAAGACAATTAACAATTAAGACAAAAACATATCAATTGACCATTGTTAACCATGATTAACCATGGTTGGTTTTCGTATCGAAGCCATTTTTATTACAATGAAAAGTTGGACCATGATTGAACAATATTAACCATGGTTAACCACGATTGATTTTCATATTGAGACAAACTTCGTCACAATGTGACATTGGACCATAGTTGATGATGTTTGATTTTCATACTGAGACAATATTTGTCACAATCCAATGTTGGACCATGATTAACCATGCTTAACCATGCTTGATTTTCATATTGAGATAATTTTTGTCACAATGCGACATTGGACCATGGTTGACCATGTTTGATTTTCATATTGAAGCAACCTTTGATGCAATGCGATGTTGGGCCATGGTTGACTATTGTTGACCATGCTTATAAACCCAAAGGATTTTTATTAAACCTTAGGATTAATATTATAAACCCTATGGATAATATTATACCCTAGGAATATGAACCCTTAGATTAATAAAACCAAGATATTTATAAACCCAAAGGATTAAAATTAAAACCACAAGGGATTATGAACTCAAGGGATTAATACTAAAGCCCAAAGGGAATAATATTAAACCCAAGGGACTAATATTGTAAACCCAAGGCATATAAACCCTAATTTGAAATGACATAAAATCATATTATACACACATCCTAATAAACTTGATCATTCTAATAATTAAATTAAAAATCTGGAAAATCTTTTTCAAAGTAGAAAAATATTTATCAACACAAATATTTTGTTTATAATTTAAATATTATTTTATCTATTAATGTAATTTATAAATATTAATAAATCCAAGGAATTAAAACTAAAAACCCAAAAGGGATTAATACTAAAAAATGATGTGAATAATATTAAACTTAACAGATTAATATTGTAAACCCAAGGCATATAAGCCCCAAGATAAATATTATAAAGCCTAAAACATACATGGTTCGCCATGGTTGACCATGCTTGATTTTCATATTTAAATAATATTTGTCACCAATGTGATGTTAAATCATGGTTGACCATGACTGATCTTCATATTGAGAGAATCTTTGTCATAATGCAACATTGGGTCATTGCTAACAAGGATTGACCATTGTTGATAGTGATCGGTTTTTGTATCGAAACAATTTTTATCACAATGCAACTTTGGACCATGATTGACTATGATTGACCAAGATTGATCATGGTTGACTTTCATATTGAGAAAAACTTTGTCACAATGCGATATTGGACTATGGTTGCCCATCTTTGATTTTCATATTGAGACAATCTTTGTCACTTGATCATGCTTGACCATGGTTGATTTTCATATTGACATGGTCTTTGTCACAATGTGACGTTGGATCATGATTGGCCATGTTTGATTTTCATATTGAGACAATCTTTGACACAATGCGATGTTGGACAACGGTTGACCATTGTGTACCATCATTATAAACTCAAAGGATTTTTATCAAACCCTAGGAATAATATTTCAAACCCTATGAATAATATCATACCCTAGGAATATGAACCCTTAGATTAATAAACCCAAACTTTTTATATTATAAACCGAAGGGATTAAAACTAAAACCCCAAGAGATTATAAACCCAAGGTACTAATAAACCCAAAAGATTAATACTAAAAACCTAAAGGAATAATATTAAACCTAAAAAACTAATATTATGAAATCAAGCCATATAAACCCTAATTTGAAATAACATAAAATCACATTATACAGACACATCCTAATGAACTTGATCATTCTAATAATTACATTAAAATTATGAGAAATATTTTTCAAAATAGACAAATATTTATCAACACAAATATTTTGTTTATAATTTAAATATTATTTTACATATAATGTATTATAAAAAATTTATATTTTTAAATAATTAAAAAGCCATTTTTAAAAATCTAACGACTATTAATTTTTAATGCACAAAACTAAAATTTAATTTAGGTGTAATTAATAAATATTTTTTTTAATATTATAAAATCTATATATATAAATATTATATTTTTATTTATTTAAGTATTTTTTATAACATTTTTATTCTTAAATTTCGTTTACTACTAAATTCATTATTATAACGTAAATGTTTTTTTAATCCAAACATCTATATTTTATCTTTGACCTTGCCAAAATCAATCTATTAAGTAAATCCATATGTCAAAATGTTTTTAACAACTTATATTTATCTATATGAAAAGAAAAAACAGTCAATCAAAACCAAAATCATAACATTAAGGTAACTATTCCAAAATTAGTATGGGATAACCATAATTATTATAGGAAAATATGTACATACAAAAACATATAAATTTTTATAAAAAATAATAATAATTATAAAAAAATGCAGGTTAAAAGTTATATACAGAGGATGATTGGATGCTTTGTAAAGTTTTTTTTTTTTTTTTATGTAAAATCAATGTTCAATTTCTGGGCCATGACCCAAATTAAAAAAAATATATATTAAATACTATTCCAATAATTTTTTTTTTTAAATGGAATCCAACCTAAATAAAAAAATCAATATTTCACATTCCAAATATGTAGACAGGAAAATATATCTAGAAAGTCAAATGGAGAACTTGATAAAGAGCTCAACATGACATCTTACCAGATCTTTAGAAAATTATATTTTACCGAATCTTAGGGTTCAAGATAACTCAAGAGTGTGAACCAACAACATAATTTGAACCACAAAAATAGTGTTGGATGCGTTTCACATTCCATATAAAATTTCTGTCGGAAGTTTTGGATTTAATGCAACACTTTATGCTGCGTGTAAAGGATCTTTTCAAAAAAAAATTACATCTCATTCTGGCTCCTATTACAATCTAAATCAACACTTGAATTTCATTACGGTTTCTATTACATTTGTAATCAACGGATAGTAAACAATACCATGCCAGTGAGAGCCTTCACACAAAAATATTTTCAGTGTGGACAAAAGATATTGAAAACTATTTACGAGATCCATTAATCTAATGGAAAACTATTTTAGCATGTAAAGGACATTTACAAATTATTTCTGAGTGCGCGCGGTACATTTAAAGATCTGTGGCCCTTTCTTTATTATTAAAGGCAACATATATTAAATTGATTTTAACGTTTATCGAGGTTCCTCAGTGGATGGTTCGATTAATGTTATACACACATAAGCGTAGAATACACCATTCATGCTCATGCTCATTTCTGATAATATTTTTCATATAAAAATTCATATATATAT
>APFE031427242.1:2887-50003 GCA_000404065.3 Pinus taeda
AATTCCACCAAGGGCTACTCGTGGCATGATGATATTCTTCGCTAGTCATAATATCACCAGCATCCTCCTTCAAAAGTCGCATTTTGGCAGAGATGCACTCATCTCCCATTGCAGGACATTCGGGCTTTCAGAAGACGTATGCTCACACCAGAAGATCATTTTTCTAGATATGCATGAAAAAGGACATCCTTACCTTCGTAACCGAATGCGATGTCTGTCAATGCCACAAAGCGGAAACCGTCAACACACCTGGCACATTACAACCATTGCCCATTCCGGAATCAATTTGGATGGAAGTTTCTATGGATTTCATTACAAGTCTTCCAAAAACAAGGAACAAGTCAGTCATCATGGTGGTTGTGGACCAATTGTCGAAGTATCCACATTTCTGCGCTCTTCCCCAAACATTTACACCAACCTTGGTTGCCCAAACTTTCATGGATCAGATCTTCAAATTTCATGGCATGCCTATTTCTATTTTGTCCGACCGCGACCCAATCTTCACCAGCAATTTTTGGCAGGAACTCTTCAGAATCCAAGGCACTCAACTAACTCAGTACTTCCTACCATCCGCAAATAGATGGTCAAACTAAAGCCGTCAACAAATGTCTAGAAACCTACCTTAGGTGTTTTACTTTAGAAAAACAACACCTTTGGGTACAATGTCTTCCTCTGGCAGAATGGTGGTATAACACCAACTATGATGCCACCACCAAAATGACCCCGTATGAAGCACTATATGGTCAACTCCCGCCTTCACCTACTTCATATCTCAAGGGATGCTCAAAAGTCCAAGCAGTGGATCAACTCCTACAACACCGCGCAACTATGCTCGTCTATCTTAGAGAAAATCTTCATCAAGCTTAGAACCGCATGAAGCAACAGGTAGACCAGCATCTCTCAAAACGCCACTTTCAAGAAGGGGATCAGTTCTTTTTACGACTCCAACCATACAAGCAAACATCACTCAAAGACAAGGGATGTCAGAAAACCTCTCCCAAATTCTACGGACCCTATAAATTACTTCAACGCATTGGAGAAGTGGCCTACAAGTTGGCCTTGCCAGCTACTACAAAAATCCATCAAGTTTTTCATGTCTCATGCCTCAAGAAAGTGATTGGGAACAATTGCAGAATTCAGACTAGTCTCCCAGAATTGGACGAGGAAGGATCCATCTGGCTTCAACCGGAACAGGTCCTCGACACACGAGTGAAGCAACTGCGCAGCCGCATGATTAAGGAAGTCCTCGTCAATCGAAAGACACCTCCCGAGAAGATGGAACGTCGGAACCAGCCACTATTCTGCAGCATTTTCCGCAACTTTAGGCTTGAGGACAAGGCTAGTCTTAAGGGGGTGGGCATGTTAGGGTCCCAGCCTAACCCCCTTATCTATGTAATGGGGCCACATCATAGTCAAGAGTCAATAAAGCCCATATTAATAATTGTAAGTGGTTAATCCGCAATTAATAACGAAACCACAGTTAGTTGCAAATGGGCCGTAGTATTAGATAGATGGTATTAATAATACATGGTATTGGCACATGGTATTGCACGTAGGAGTCATATATAAATGATAGAAACTCCGTGTGAGGAGAATCGTGTCTTATCTTGTAATGGAGCTCTGCTCTATTGGAGGTTTCCCCCTCGAAGAGGCAAGTGAACACTACTCTCTTAATAATAAATTCATTGTTATTCTATGTTCTGGGTATCTTTTCTTCGCATGTTCTCTATTCTGGGTCTCTTTCCTTCGCATATTATGTATTTGGGTATCATTTGCAGGTTAAGAGCATAACACTTTGGAACAATGTGACATTGGACCATCACTCACCAAGGATGGCGTTGATTGTAAACACAAGCAATTTATATTAAACCCTAAGATTAGTACTATAAGCCCTATGAATAATATTATACGCTACGAATATGAACCCTCACATTAGTAAACCTAAGAGATTGACATTATAAACCCAAGGGAATAATATTAACCCCAACCGATAAATATTATAAACACAAGGTATATAAACCCTAAGATAAATATTATAAACCCTAAAATAAACATGGTTGATAGTGGTTGACCATGGTTAAATGCTAAGTTTGTATGAACCCCATGTTGATAATTTAAGCTGGTAGTCTAGGGAGTTTCAACATTCTTATTGACTTATTGAGACCCATCACTCTTTGGCACCATTATTAGGGAGGTGTCCAACTAGTTTTTTTTTCTACTTAGATGTTGCATTTCTTTTTCTACCTTTGTTTTCATTAATACTATTGACTTGGAAATTAAAAAAAATAAGGTGGGGTGGGGATGGAGAAACGAATAAACAAAGGTAATTATTTCATGCATCCTAGGAGTAGGGATAATCAAGGGAAATTCCTACCAAAAACCCCCACCCATTCAAGTAGTCAACCATCGCTCTCCTTGTGTGAGTGTGAGATTCCCTTTTTCACCATGCAGGAGTTAGAAAATCCTCTAAGTGAGCAACCTAAGATTTTTGAAGAACTCAATGCATAGGAAGAGCCCATATCATTTATCCAATAACTTGTTGAAAACAAGAAGAATGAGTTCTCTCCCATCTAAGAAATCAATGGGGAGGCAAAGAATGCAGAATATTAGCCCCACATCCCTCCCACGCTTCCATGCTTTAGCCTATGAGGACATTGACCTATGACTATAACTTAGATTAATATAAGATGAATTTGTTTCCCTCCATGCTTAAGGATGCATCCTTGCTCTAGTTTTTCATTCTACATTTTATTAAATCATATGAAAGTATTTTTCTATCCTCAAAATCAATAGTCAAAAAACAATGTAGACAGAGGAGAGAGAAGGTATATAAGCTAATCAACTTGATGAATCACAATGGGGCTAATCTTTTGAACGCTAAATCACAAAGAGAGAAGAAACTGTGCCAATTTAAATAGAATATTTAGAAATTAGTTGGTAAAAAATGGTAATGAAATTAACAATTTTAAGGTCGAAAATTGCATGGAAAAAAACAATTGAAATCTACACAAAAGTGGAAAAACAGTTCTTTCCTTCACCCATGGAGATAACCAAATCAAAAGGTTTTATTATCTATGGAGACTTATCCAATTTTTTGAAAGCATAAATTGGTGCTTGTTTCAAGTCTATGTAACCTTCTACAACTCCTACAAGTAAATAGGAAGAAGTGTCAAGCTTATCCTATTTAACATTATTCAAATATTTAGGGTGAATCGTGATAGAATAAAAAATAAAAAACAGTAAATGGACAGCTCACATGCTTTGCACCCGAATGGACATATCCTCCCTAGTTGAGAGGGAGAGATAAACACAACATTTTGTCTTCACTTGGGAAGAAAGAGTGGAAGAGTGGGTAATCAACTAGTATATGGTGCTCTTTGAGGATGTGTAGGGAAAACAAGATAAGAGTAGGCAGGTGGAGTCATATTCTTTGAGGTTGGGAACCCAAGATAAGAATACTCCTAGAATGTCATATTCACTGAACACACGGGTGGCTATGAAAGATAATGTTGAAGGTGTATATAATCATTGGTCTCCGCAACATTGTGCTGTGAGAGATAGATTTGTTAGTCAAGGCCTTGGTATGTGACAATGTTGGTTATAATGATGTTATATAGATGGATTAATAGTCAGAACATTCTTATGAGATCTCTTTACCGTTGAGAATAACCATGTATAATTTAATGAATACCTCCCTAGTTAAGAGTATTTTTGAAGAAAATGTAGCTAGGTTTAGTTCATTGGCTTGTAATTATAATAATATGTAAGAAATGAAACAAATGAATTATTATTACTTGTGTCATAGGTTTCATGAGAAAGATGTGCTTACCATAGGTCAAAGACCTCTTCCTGATGTCCTTATGATTTATTATCTTAACATAAGTATTATAGAAGACATGAAGTGAAAAATCTACACCCCAAGAATCACTATTCCCCTTGCAAGTCACCGAAAATAAGAAAATAAGACAATGTCTTCGATATATGAAACACATCCATTGAGCTCAAAGGTTTTCATGTCTCATTTCATATATCATATATACATAATGACCATATTAGTATATATTTAACAAAATATAAATAATAATATACATATATATCAATAATACATAATATATATATATACTATATATATGGTATAATATATAATATATAATTAATATATAATGTTAGGGATATATATAATATATAATATCCTATTAATATAATATAAGAAGTATAAGGAGTATTATATGTTATACATGATATAAGGGAGGATATGTTATTATCCATATATCTAATATTAGGACTATATATGTATATCATATTAGCTACATATACTCTAACATATACTTTAGAACTAAATTATTAATTATATTAGTATGGTTCCTCCTAACTAACTTCAATGTGTTGTAAAGGTTAGTTTGCATTCAATTCTTTAAGTATGTCACAAACTAACTCTAGATAACTTGTCTAACCTTTCTCCTTCTAGGTTCTTCTAAAACATTTTGCCTCTTGCCTCTCAATAGGGTTTCATTCATCTTGTTGGTATTTGTTCTATTTGGGCTTATCTTAGCACTTTACTTATGCATACATGAATTATAGTGATTATTTGAGTTATGGCCACAAGTATAAGTCCCCTCATGGGAATGTTAAATGGTTTATCAATGGCAAGTTGGTTATTTATATATTTTATTGAGCTCATAATCTCCACCATTATGATTAATGTACAATTAATAGGTACATTAAGACACTTTTCTTAATAAATATAAGTACATTTTCATTTTCTTTTCTAGTAGCTAAGGCAGGATGATATAGCTCTTTCTGTAATTATCCTAGGATAGATATTGTCTCTATGTATATAAATTGGAAGGAAAACTCACTGGCCTCTGAAAGACCCATTGTGACTCAGCAAAACTAACTCGGCCTCCTGGTGAAGGTGAAGGCTTAGCTTGAAAAATTAAGTCTCCTAAAAAACTGATAACAAAAACCGTAGAAATTCTAATTACAATTAAAAAAAAACTACTTTATCCATGAGTTAAACTACTCCTTCGATTTTTAAAATAGTAATCAGGTGAAATGTATTTTTACAATTTCTGTATTGTTTCTTCATGACCATCTTCGTATTCGGTTTTTACTTTGTGGATAGTTATGCCTTGTAACTACACTTGTTTTGCACTCGTCTAATTGTTTGGGTCAGTAGATTATCTCCACAACGGGTTCTACACGATCGTTTGATTTTTTTCTTTTAAAATTCTGTCTCTTATAAAGGGGGGTTGTTGTCTATCAGATTTCGACTATTCATCACCCAAGAGGATGGAATGTGTTTTCTATTTTATACCACGGTGAAATTTGGATTGGTTGTCGGCCAGCTACATTTCTTAAACATATTTTAAAGCTTTTCTTTTAATCCTCAAATCTCTAGAATTATATCTCTTACCGTGCATGTCTACTGACTTTTAATTAATCTTGAAGTCTGTTACAATACATGGTAAGTCACTTTTCAATAAATCTTTTAAGTCGATTATAATATATGAAAGTTAATTTTTATGTGTGGACAATAATCGTTTAAACTGAGGCCATTCCTTCGTGCAATAATACTCTAAACTGGGGCCATTCAACTGAGGCGATTCCTTCGTGCAATAATTCTCTAGACTGACGCCATTCCTTCTTGCAATATTACTCTAAACTGGGCGCATTTTCGTGCAATAACAATGGCAAGGAAACTAAAAATGGAAAAGCCATCCAGTGCACATAAATTCAAACAAAAACCAAAATGTTAAAACAATGCAATTGGAGCCTATACAACTACACAATTGACAGCGAAATAGTTGCAATATTTATCAGAAATTCAAGAAGCCCAATACTACTGAAGGAGTTGTTACAGTACATGGTAAGTCACTTTTCAATAAATCTTTGAAGTCTATTAAAATATATTAAAGTTAATCTTTAAGTCTGCAATAATCCTCTAAACTGAGGCAATTCCTTCGCGCACTAATACCCTAAACTGAGCGCATTCATTCGTGCAATAATAATAGCAAGGAAATTAAAAATTGAAAAGCCTTCCCCTGCACATAAATTCAAAACAATCAAAATGTTAAAACCATGCAATTGGAACCCATTTCGCTACACCGTTGACAGCAAAATAGTTGCAATATTTATCTGAAATTCAAGAAGCCCAATACTACTGTAGGAATTGCTCCGAGATCTTTACAACATGATTCAACTGGAACAAACCATAAGCCTTAAAGTTCAAATCCAGTCCAGCAAAGTATTAGAAGTTGATATCGAAACAAAAAAAGTCTACCACTAATAGTTTCTAAAAAAAATTCTCGACTACAATAAAACCAAACACCATCGCACATAAATATATATACTGTTTTTGCACCAACTCCCTAAAAGCATTGTACGGCCCACTGATTTTCACGCCTGACCTCCTCCTCTTCAGGAGTAAAATCATTATTTATGTTGAAAGTTTAACGTATTTCTTCAGGCGTTTGAGCTTTTATCATGTCGGCAATTGTCTGACATGTAAGATCTAGCAGATCTTTGATGG
This sequence comes from Pinus taeda, assembly GCA_000404065.3. NCBI lineage: Eukaryota > Viridiplantae > Streptophyta > Pinopsida > Pinales > Pinaceae > Pinus > Pinus taeda. The sequence goes on from APFE031427242.1 coordinate 9,420, forward strand.
TTAGGTAATTAGCAGCCTGCAAAACCCAAAAAGCTTAATAAGCCAAACTTTCCGTAAAATATACAAAAGTATCTATAGCCTGGACAGGCATATACATGTGCAGACCATTACTAAACAAAGCGGCGAAGCTATCGTAGAACAATTACATGGAATGAGACTAGAGGGAAACAGCGATAATTGAACGTTCTCAGAATACATTTGAAACAATCCTCCACATAAAATTTCTGGCATTTAAAAAAGAACAAATATTAAAAAGAACAATTAGTTGATGAACCTCGATTTATTGGAAAAGCTATATGTAACTATACTCAGAGGTTCCAAACCATTTGGTCGGGGGAAATTCAGTTAGATTAGACCCCTCAAAACAACAAATAAGAAAATTTTAAGTTTTCTACACAACCAAAAGCCAATGATAATCTGCACTTAGAAGAATCACATTTTGCTTTTCAAAAATACACAGAAAATACATTCTGAAAATTGCATGTATATTCTCCCAAAATTTTGATGGCATGAAAATGAGAATCCTAAAACAAAACCTAGAAATTAAACTTCGAAGTTAACCAGGAAAATAAAAAAACACTAGAATTGGAGATCTGGAGATCTGAAAAATCAGTTCTAATAACCAGTGGAAACCATAGAATATGAGAGAATGAGATTCTGAAGCAAGTTATGGCCATTTAGGGAAATTAGTAAACACTCAAAGGAGAAAAATATTAGTTTTCCATACAAGCAAAAACCTATGATAAAATACACTGTGAATCCTCATATTTTATTTTTCAAGAATAAAATAACTTTCAAAAAATTCATATACATTTTCAAAACCTTTTAATTACATAAGAGCAAGAATCCTAACTGGAAATATTAGGATTCTGTAGAAGACAATGAAAACAAAATCTGTAGCATGACAAATGTGCCCAGAAAAGCATGAATTAACTTAAAGGAAAACCATATAATTTGGGCACCCTCGAAAATAATTAAATTAACTATTAGATTTGAAAGATAGAAACTCAAAACTTCAAATTCAATCCAATTGAGGGTATGATACCGAAACCTTAACCAGATATGATATGAAAAAAATTCATTAAAAATATGTCCTTCAACAATACCAGAAAGTTCAAAGAAGAGCAATGGAATAAGAGAACTATATTTTTTTTTTTGACTAAATCAAGACCCAAACAAAGTAAATACCAGAAATAAAGAAGCCCTAAGTTGGATTATCTAAAGATATCAGTGAAAAAAAAAGCTCTAACCTAGTATCAAGAAGAAAAACTTAAAAAACTTTTTAATTCAATCACTCAAAAAAGAAACTTCTTAAACATCCGTGGAATTGGATTGCAGGAAACCTTGAAAAATTTCATACAAGTCTCAAATTGCATGCCCCAAATTTCATAAAAATCTCAAATTACATTCCCCAAAATATCCATTAAAAATAAACTCAAGATTATTGAACAATTCTAAGATTTCAAAAAGACTAAGATAGAATGCCTCAAACAGGCCAGCAAGTCCACAAACCCTGCAAACTTTTGCAGAAAGCCCCAACGGCATGTCCACAAGAGCAAATCTAATCTAGAATGTGAACACAGAGAAAACTCAAAACCCTAATTAAATGGGTTTCTTGAGAGATAGCAAGTCACTGAAAGAGATAGCAAGTCACTGAATCCTTACGAAACCATAGAATCCTTAATAATTTTGTACCAAATGAAGTTTTCTGATAAAGTAACAACACCTCGGAATCATAATTAAATTAGGCTTTCAAAGAATACTAAACCATCAAATTCCTGATTAAATAAGGGTTTGTGACAGAATACCAAGAGAAGGTCGCACAAAGTCCCCTCATCAACTTTAACGAATTCATGATCCCAATTCTTGATTTCGTCGTCGGAAATGGTCGATCTCTCATCTGCTACCTTCTGAGCCTGGACATGGTACGTGCAGTATTCGATGACCTTCGAGAGTATCTTACTAGAAACGTTTGGCAACGAAATAACATTGGCCGTGCCAGTGTCCTCGATCATCATCTTGATCATCTGAGATTCGAATGCCTCAGCCTCAGTTACATCAAACAATTCGTCATCTGAGCTCTTCAAAGTCACCTTCCTTTCCGTGGCCATGGTTCCCCAACTAATGGATGATCCGAATAAAAGATGATCTGAATACAAAGGAATGACTGAATTTCTCTTTGTATAAGCGAAGCCAACTGGAGAAGTATGAACGAACTTTTGGTCGAATAATATGAGATGAGCGATATGAGGTAAGGGAAATGAGTCCATATATTTATAGCCTGATTGATTACCCAAATAACCATGGTATGGGCTTTTCCCTGCTTTTTTAATTATTTTTTCTTAACTCCAATTAACCTAACACAAACCTAGAGCTTTTAGGGTTTTCTTATTTTATTGTTTTTTACGCGCTAATTGCTTTCGGGTCCAACTAGGTCGGTATTCCCTTATTGCATACTAAATTATCTTGAAAAAAAAATTAAGAATGAAAAGCAAAAACCTAAATTTATATTTATACTATGGTAAAATAAAGATGGAAATAAAAAACATAACTTTATATTTATATTTTTGAACTTATGATAAACCATAAGGTAGAATAAACTACTCCACTTAAGAAGTTCTTAAGTCATGCATCGAGCTTAAGAAACCCTCCCTAAATTTAGCTGAACCTGTAGTTGGAAGTTTCAAAAAGTCAAATTAACCCCTTGAAGAATGGAAAGTGTGGAATCATCCATCGTGTTGGAGAAATGCACACCAAACAAATAGACACACAGCAAAATAATCAAGCACATGAAATACAATTTTTAACGTGGTTCACCCAACCAATATGGGCTACGTCCACCAAACATAGGCATTAGGAATATATTAAATCAAATTGGAGATTACATCAAGAAATCCTCACACTCTCTTAGCAAATCATCCGAAGGACTGCCTGTTATATAGCATAGAGAATCTAACAGCCTCATAACTCCCTCACATCAAATATAGGAGGCATTAACTCCCTCCCAACAACCTGGAGCTAATCTAGGAACTAAATCCCTATTGTTGTCATGCTTCAGAGATTTTTTCCTATTTGACTCAAAGAGAAAATATCAAAAATCTCCACCTTGAAAACAATTCGCTTGATGCCCTCTTATTATTATTTTATCTTTTCTGCAAGCCAAGAGAAGCCAAACACTAGCGTAGCTTCTCCAACAAAACTGATTTCGTGAAAATGTCTGAACAATTCTCCTTTGTATGCACCTTTTCAAGAGAGACTCTGCTTTCAGTGATAACCTGTCTTACAAAATGGTACTTAATTGGAATATGCTTTGATTTACTATGATAGGCCGGATTCTTAGCCAAATGTATTGCACTTTGGCTATCACAAAGTAACCTGATGTTGTCGTGTAACCTACCAAACTCACCAAGCAAGCCTTTCAACCAAACCGCCTCTTTGCAAGCATGAGAAGCATCAATGTATTCTGCTTCAGTAGTGGACAAAGCAACAATGTTCTGTAGCTTCGACATCCAGCTTATAGCTGCACCTGCAAGAGTAAAGACGCACCCTGAAGTTGACCTTCTCTTATCCAAATCATGTGTAAAATCGGAATCAACATATCCGCAAACAAATTCACTACTCTGATTGTAAGAAATACAATAACTACATGTGCCTCTCAAGTACCGAAGCACCCATTTCACTGCTGACCACTGTTCTTTACCCGGATTTGCCATGTACGTGCTGACAACCCCAACTGCATGTGAAATATCTGTTCGAGTACAAACCATCGCATACATTAAACATCCTACTACATTGGCATATGGAATTCGAGACATATAATCCTTTTCTTCATCTGTATTAGGACATAAACTCGAAGAAAGCTTAAAATGGGAAGCTAAAGGGACTGAAACAGGCTTCACATTATTCATACCAAACCTCAAAATTATTTTCTCAATATACTTTTGTTGTGATAGCCATAGCTTACCATTGCTCCTGTCTCTCAAAATCTCCATGCTCAAAATCCGTCTTGTTGCTCGTAGATCTTTCATATCAAATGTCCTTGCCATCTGAGCCTTCAACCTCTTGATTTCTTCTATGCTTTTGCTTGCTAAAAGCATATCGTCAACATACAATACCAAGATAATGAATATGCCATTATTCAACTGTTTGAAATAAACACAATGATCATATTCACTTCTAACATATTTTTGACTCAACATGAAAGAATCAAACTTCTTATACCACTGCTGAGGCGACTGCTTCAGGCCATATAATGACTTCTTGAGCTTGCAGACAAATTTCTCATTGTGATGCTCAACAAACCCTTCCAGTTGTTCCATATATATTTCCTCATCTAAATCACCATGTAGAAACGCAGTCTTAACATCTAACTGCTACAACTCCAAATCAAACAAAGCCACTAATGCTAACACAATTCTAATTGAAACAATTTTAACCACTGGCGAAAAAATCTCATGAAAGTCAATACGAGCTTTCTCAGAAAACCCTTTTGCAACTAGTCGCGCTTTGTACTTGTCTTCCGTATCATTCACACCTCGTTTCAGCTTGAATACCCATTTACACCCCACAGTTTTCCTGCCTTTCGGAAGCTCCACCAGATCCCATGTGCCGTTCTTATTCAAGGCCATCATTTCGTCCTTCATGGCTGCTTTCCACTTGTCACTTTTCGAACCTTCTATTGCTTCCTGATAGCACAGAGGTTCATTGTCATTAGCAGTAAATGCAACAGAAGTGACATAATCATCATACCTTCTCGGTTGTCGTTTGATTCTGGTTGACCTCCTTAATGATGTTTCTGGCGCTTCCACAATTGGCTGACTACCACCTGTAGGAACTTCTTGCCGATCAGTATCTGAGACCTGTTCATTATCTAAACCTGAACCCTGTTCATATTCTGGTTCTGAAACCTGTTCATGACTAGTATCTGAACTATGGTCATCATGACTATCGTTAGATATGCTATCAAACAGAATGTGCTGAAAGTCAGATACATCATCCTGTTTCAATCGACTATCTACATCTAACTGTACAAGAGAGGATTCATTAAACTTTACATCTTTGTTGATGATGATTTTGTGGGTAGTAGGGTCCCACAATCTATATCCCTTTTTTCCAACACCATACCCAACAAAGATATACCTTTTAGAATTTGGATCTAATTTAGTTCATTGATGTTTAGGCACTAGAGCATATGCATCACAACCAAACACTCTGAGTTTAGAATAGTCACAAGGGTGTCCTTTCCATACCTCTTGCAGAATTTTGTAGTCTATGGCCGTCGATGGAGATCGGTTTATCACATAACAAGCTGTTGCCACCGCTTCTGTCCACAACTCCTTTTGCAACCCGACGTTACTCAGCATACTCCTTGCTCTCTCGAGAAGAGTTTTGTTCATGCGTTCAGCAACTCCATTCTGCTGAGGAGTATAAACCGTGGTCTTATGCCTCTCTATCCCTGCATCCTTGCAATAGATGTCAAACTACTTGGAAGTAAATTCACCACCATTGTGAGTTCTTAAACACTTTATTGTTCTACCAGTGTTGTTTTCTACCAATGCTCTAAACTGCTTGAAAACTTAAAACACATCAGACTTTCATTTCAACATGTAGACCCAAACCTTCCTAGAAAAGTCATCAATGAATGATACAAAATAAGACGAACCACCGTATGAAGTTGTAGGGGCTGGTCCCCAAACATCTGAATGGATATAATCAAGTATGCCTTTACTAGTATGTTTGCCTGTTTTAAACCTTTGTTTACTTTGTTTACCAAACAGACAATGCTTACAGAAATCTAAGTTTCTAGACTTCAAATTTGGAAGTAACTTGCGATCAGCCAGAATTTTCAACCCTCTCTCACTCATATGCCCCAATCTTTGATGCCATAAGTGAATGGAGTTACTGTCATGTACAGACACAGTAGACACAAAAACTGACCCAATACCTCCTTCTAACTGAAATAGATTTCCTACTTTCTTAGCTTTCATAACTAGTAAGATGCCTTTGTAAATTTTCATTAATCCACCTTGAATTGCAGTTTTATACCCATTTCAATCAAGTGCTCCTAATGAAATCAAGTTTTTCCTTAAATCTTGTACATGCCTTACATCAGTTAATATTCTTGCTGTCCCATCAAACATGTGTAGTTGTATGCTCCCAATCCCAACAATATTACATGTTACATCATTACCCATGTACACAACTCCATCATTAATTGATTTATATTCTTTAAACCATTCTTTATGGATACACATGTGGTTTGATGCCCCGGAATCTAACAACCAATGTTGACCATGATTTGACACATTAACTGATAAAACTTCATCACTCATACCTGAACCTGATGTCGAACCTGTATTTGTCGTATTCACCTCCTTCTTCTATGTCGAAGACTCTGCTTTTGAAGTTTGTTGCTGTCGCTTCCAGCAGCCCTTCTTTAAATGCCCTGATTTGCCAAAAGACCAGCACTTTAGCTTACTCTTCTACCCTTTCGACTATAAACGTGAGTCGCTCAGCTTCCTGCGGCGTCTTTCTTTCGAACGACCTCTAACGATCATAGCTTCTGATGTAGAGGTTTCGGAATGCGACTTCCTCCTTATTTCTTCTGATAATAAGGATGCAACTACATCATCAAACTCAATAGTTTCTGAGGAACTAAGACTTATAGAAGTAACAAAATGATCCCATGATTCGGGCAACGAGCACAATAAAGTAATAGCTTTATCCTCGGATGGTATTTTTACTTCTATACTTTGTAATTGCACAAGAAGAGTATTAAAAACATTAAAATGATCAGAAATCGATGTACCTTCCTTCATTCTCAAACCGTACAACTGTCGCTTCAAGAGAATCCTATTCGTTAAGGATTTCGTCATGTACAGTTTCTCCAGTTTTGTCCACAAACTAGCAGCTGTTGTCTCCGCCACAATATTAAACAAGACATCATCAGCTAGACACAGTCGAATAGCACTAATCGCTCTTTCATCCATCTCGGCCCACTCACTATCTGTGATGTTGTAAGGCTGTTTGGACTTGCCCAACAATGCCTTTACCACGCCTTGTTGGACAAGCAAGTCATGCATTTTCACCTTCCAGATCTCAAAATTGTTCTTGCCATTAAATTTCTCAATTTCGAACCGGGCACTTTGAGTTTTCTCCATTTTGTATAAAAAAAAAACAAAATAATCTCCAATATCGAACCAGCAAAAGAAAAATTTGCCAATGCCTTTGTTTTTACTCAACAAAAAATTGCCAATGCCTTTGTTTTTACTCAACAAAACAATTTTTGTTTGCACTTCACAAAAAAAAAAATTCTTCCTATGTCTCTGTACTTGTGCTTTTAAAAAAAAAAATTCATTTGTTGGGCAAGTTACAGTTATTTCAGATCACCGCCAAAAAATAAAAAAAAAAAACCAAAAAATAAAATGTTTTGTGTTTTTAGCTTCTGGCCCACACAAATGCGCACTTCACACTAATTTTGACCTCCACGGCTCTGCGCACTTCACACTAATTTTGACCTCCACGGCTGTAATACGCACTTCACACTAATTTTGACAAAGAGCGCCAGACTATATAATTATTTGGCATGTGGGTAAGGCGTTCTGCAGACTCTAACAGTGCTTTGTTTTAAAAAACAAAATGGGAGTTATAAAGAGAAAGCCATCGCAGAGGTGGCAGACTCTGTTCTCGGCCTTAAATGGAAGGCGAAAATTTGTGTTATTTCTATTCTTCACTTGTTTGATGTAACGAGCTTTATAATGATTGTCTGAGAACCAAATTTCTAAAATCCTGCTAGTGAATCAGTGGCACGCAGGTGTTCCTTCGGCTCAGACCCTGAAATATAACAGGCCGCGAAAAAGGAAGATTCAACTTCATTTTTTATGCAGCGATTCACTGAGTAAAATGATCACTCACGAATCCGCAGTAAAGGGCAATCAAGAATCATAGGTCACACCAGCAACGTATCAAGTAATACGCATCATTTAAATTCAAATATGCACCCGCCATATGCGTTCAACTATGCACCAGTAAATTAACATACCAGGTATCAGCGTGCACTCAGAAATTTGCTCCACGCACCAACAACTCCAGCGACCAGAGAAAAAATTCTCCACGCACCAGCACAATCCGCACTTTTTGAACGCATTCACGACCTCCTTAGTTGCCCCTGACATCCAACAGCGCTCTGATACCAATTGTTGGAGACATGCACAGCAAACAAATAGACACACAGCAAAATAATAAATCACATGAAAGACAATTTTTAACGTGGTTCACCCAACCAATCTGGGCTACGTCCACCAAACATAGGCATCAGGAATATATTAAATCAAATTGGAGATTACATCAAGAAATCCTCACACTCTCTTAGCAAATCATCTGAATGACTGCGCGTTATATAGCATAGAGAATCTAACAGCCTCATAACTCCCTGACATCAAATATAGGAGACATTAACTCCCTCCCAACAACCTGGAGCTAATGTAGGAACTGAATCCCTATTGTTGTCATCCTTCAGAGATTTTTGCCTATTTGAATCAAACAGAAAATCTCAACACATCGCACTTAAGAAGGATACGAGAAGGAATAACTTAATGGCAATAGGGATTTTAGGCAAGCAATTTATTCATTGATCTCTATATTTGTTGTTATATCCTCTTGTGTGATTATGGTTTGGCTTGGAGATTATGTTTTGCTTTTTGAGGTTTTCTGGAAATAATTATTTATCTAGTTCATGCTAGATCCCATTTGGCCAAATTGGGATCAAAGACCTCAATCCATGGATTCCCTTGGAGTCTCCAATTAGCATACTACCCCTCTAAGTTTTCTAAAATTTATTATCTAAACTAGACTTGGTATGACATTCCTTGAAACTAATTGCTAGTGTTTCATTTTGGAGTTTCTCACTTAAAACAACCCTCAATTTTGAGTTTTCCTCTCGGCAAGGGACCCAAATTTTCACCATGGTTTGGCATGTTCTTGCCTCATGCTTACTAATTTTATTGTCTCACAGTGGATAAGTATATGATTTTACTAACGCGAAAACATTACAATCACTAAGAGTTAAACTCATAACCTGCCTCGGGTTCATTGGTTACTCTACCAACTAACCTACATACCCTTTTGATGATAGACAATCTCATGACTATAGACAATCCCAAGTTAACTAATCGATTAATATTCCAGCAACTCTCCCAAGTCACTACAACCTTTTTTAAAACTAGACCTCGAAATTCCTACCCACTTCCTTCTTTTGTAGAAAGCTTCATACTTCCTTCTAAATGTTGCAGAACCCTTCACAATTCTTCATGCTAAATGACATAGAACATTTCATCAGTGTCTTCTAAATGCTACTCTATCCCATATAAATTAATCTATAATCTATAGTAAATCTTAATTATTCTATTAAATCATCTATTCACAATTATCCTAATAATATATATAAATAAAAAATATAAGATAAATATATCATTATAATATATCCTATTTATATATTATAAGATATTAATATTATAATGATATATTGTATAATATATATATAACCTTTTATATATCTATTATATATAAATATGTATACTCCTAAATATATTATAATATGTATATATATTAATATATATATATAATTCTTTGGACCACATTTATATATGACGACTTATATAGAAATATATAATTAGGTTATAAGACATATATATATATATATATATAAAGTATCTTATAACCTAAGTATATATTTCTATAATATGTCCGTCATATATATAAATGTGGTCCAAAAGATTTCTTGTGGGGATGAGTGATATCTCAATTAATTGTCAAAGGATGTTGTACTTGAAAAAGTAAGGAATTTGTGATGAGGTGAAGTGGAGTATTCTTTTGTGGGTCTAAAGGAATGCATCCAATTAAGGCATGAAAAAGGAAAACTAAAAAGGTGAGGGATTTGTAGGCTTATTTCTTTTTTAAATGAAACCATACTTTTGGTGATCAAAAAGATTTTTAGTAGGAGGGTTGATCACTTAACTAATATGATAAAGAGATGACATGGTGACTTTCAATGGCCTGTGAATCAAGTAATCCATGGATAGATTCTAAGTTACGTTGTGACTCTTCGAGGTATACTCACTTGCATGAATATCCACTTCCATGAATCCCACGAAAATATTTTGACAACTTTTGAAAAAAAAAAATTGGATAATATTTTCCTAAAAATATCATTAACCCTCAAAGTCATTCCACAATGACATTACTAATATTCATGAGTATATATATATATATATAATAGTATAGAAGATATATTATATATTTATAGTATATTATAGTATACGTAATTTATATATAGTAAAGTATATATAGTAATATAGTAATATATATATATATAGTTATACTAAGTAATATATATTAATTATATATATTAGTATTAATATATATGTATGTATATTATAACATATATATATTATTATTATTGTATAATTAGCATATAAGTGTTCCTAAAATAGCTAATGTATTACCCTAACTCAAGATCATTTGTTTCAATGTTGAAAGACAACCTAACTGAATATCATTGGTTTTGATTTTGAAAGATGCACCCTAGCCGACCTAACATTTGCCAAGCCCAAATCTTTAATTTGGAGGTTGAAGATCTATTCAAGAGGCCAAATTTCTTCGTTCTATTGTGCTTATTCGGTGGGAGAGATTATTAATTTACAAGGACATGCTCATTAAGTTTGAGGTCACATTGTAGATCTACAAGGTTGAGATCATTTGTTGCTAAGATAGAGGGTTGAGCTAGTTGTCTTGCTAGGCCAAGGTTTCTCAGTCTATTTTACTTAACCAATGAAATAAAGGAAGGGGTTGAACTTCACCACATTACTAGGGGTTGATTAAAGTTTAGACTCATAAAGTCTATTGTACTTAACAAATGAAATAAAGGAAGGTGTTTAACTTCACCGCATTACTAAGGGTTGATTAAAGTTTAAAATGATAATGGAAATTTTGTGAATATCCTCTCACCAGATTGGTTTTATCGGAGAACTAGTGATTGTGCTAGGGCCAAACCCATCCAACTTCTAACAATGAATTCCTTTACGGAACAGGTGATTCAATCTCATGAAGAGGAATTGAGAAGCCACATATTTTGTAAGTGTCAAAACGCTTTACAAGTTGTTTCGACTAGAGAAAGGGATCATGTTCTCATGCTTGGAGGATGGCCACACCCTAAAACACAAATTGAGGGTCAATTTATAACTATTGAAACCCTTGAATACAATCACCAATCACTGAGCATGAGAGTATTAGCATAAGAAAAATTTGATGATGTGTGTGTCATAGTATTCCATGTGTGGAGGCCAATGTGTAATGATTCATTTAAGGAGCTCACGTTCAACGATAACAAAAGATATTAAGTTCTCAACACACACAAATTATTATCCTTGTAGAAAATCAATCCATGCCACGTGTTGAGGCCAATTTACTCTTCATGTAAGAGATCAACACGGCTGACTAGAATATTGAAGAGGCAATATTCTCTACAAGTGAATTGTAATCGACATATGATTTCATTATCACCGACATTAGACACTATGAAACAACCCGGGTGACTAAGAGGTCAAACAGGAAATTTGATTTTGTAGATTATGAACCACAAGTAACAACGTTTTGTTTTACCATTAAACTATATATGATAGTGAGCTTTTTGTATTTCTTAAGATTTTCGTATTTCTGAATATTGCATTCAACAAGTACTATTCTTTAGTTACTTAATCTCTAATCAATATTATTTCATGAGTTATGATAACATAAATCCTCTTTCCCCAAAAACTTTAGTTGACAATCATATTCCAAAGTTTCTCCTACCATAATATCATAACTATTCTGAGGTATATGTGTGCATCCTCATGGAGCTAGTGGTTGGCATAATGGTTCATTTTTCCTAGGTTCGATTTCACTCCTTGGAACTTTTAATTTCCATCATACTAAACATGGAAAAAAAAATTATATTTAAAGACCCTTCTGGGGCAATACAAAAAAACCTATTCAAAACCCGAGAGCTTCTCAACCTTCTCTGCCTTAAAAAATAAAATTGTGCACATGTATTTCCAGTAAGAACAGAATAAGAATAAAGCATGTGAGAAGTCTGCAAAAGTAATTTTGAATGACTATGTCTTAAATCTTTGAGATAAATTGTAGAATATAATTAAACACTTTATAGCATCACATAATGCCAAAGCGGTTGGTGCACTATATGTGGCCTAAATGAGAACCAATGTTTAAAAATCACAAATCAATTCACAATGAGACAATGATTCTAGATACAAGGTCATGTACAACCCATGAAAGGAGCTGCATGCACTCCACCTTAGATGACTTGGGGTTCATACTGATGGTGAGGCTCCAATCGAAAGTGCGTGTCCTGCTCAAGAGCCCACTCATATGTATATTTAGCATATCTATATCAGTTAATCCTAATTTCATGGACCGATGTGTATGCAACTACGATGCTTTTCTTGTAAAGCCCACCTTTGTAATATATATATATATGAATGATTAAATCCTCATAAAATAAAAAAATATACTCATATACTCTAAACAACAAAAAAAAGGTTGGCCATTTATTATCTGATTTATTACCTTGCTGAAAGTCCAAGCAACCACCAATCACTCAAGAAATTCATGCAAATCAATCCGACGCAACAAGCACCAAGACACATGAAGAAAGGGTAGAGTAAGTGCATAATATATAAGAAACAACCATATACTCGATGTAATCTAGGACATCCTTTCAAATGCTCACAACATCATTTTTTACATACTGCTTCATCAAATTTAATAGCACCCCCGCCCTAGCCTTCCCTTGATCAGAACTTTCGAAATCACGATCTCTCGACTCGAGTTTTATAACTAAGCCTTTTTGTCTTCGGATCCACAACCCTTATGCACTCATTTAACGTTTTCCTCACAACTTGCTGAATAATAAACCTACAACGCCAAGGCTATGGAGAAAATGGAAAGGCTAGGCAAATCCACTATCAATCCAAGGAATCCTCCATGCCAATGACATATCATGACCAAGAAACCACATGCATGTGCCATGCATGCCAAATATATATTATAATAGTATATAGTTAATCCTCTAAGTATAAAGTTAGTATAATATAGGTATATTATAGTTTACTATATATATATATTGTATACCAATATTTATATATATATATATTAAATAATATATATATATATACTATATACTTATATATATATATATATATATCTTAATAATGCCATATCTTTGATATATGCATATATGGTATCATAAGAACAATGCCACCTTGTTTTAAGCATGGCAATACAATTGCTTTGTGAAAACTTGACTTTTAAAAATATAAAAGGTAAATTTTTCAATAATATAAAATTAAATTATAGTCACATAATTGTATGATAGTTGAAGTTACATGTAAATAATCTATATTTTAGTTGACAAATTTAAATTATCTGTAGTGTTGATTTAGTAATATATTTCTTTAACTAATATTATATTTAATTAAATATCTAAGTGATTAATAAAGATTATTTTTTAAAATGTTTAAATAAAACATTATTAAGCATAGTACTTAGATGGTATAAATGGATATAATTTTATATAATTTGAAATTAAATGGTATTTGTCATTTGATTGTAACACAAGTGGTTATTATATTAAGACAAGTGGTTATCACATTATTATATTATTACTAATATATGTAGATTAGGTTACTTTAAGATAGATTAAGAGACTCAAATTTATATTTTCCTTGATAATCAAAACTTTATGGAAATACATATGTGGTATGGTAAGAAGGTATGGCTAAGTTGGTAGCATATTGATGTGATAATACAATATATATATATATAATATATATATAAGATGAATTAATGGTGATTATTCAAAATGTGAATAGCTATTTAGGTCAATCTCACTTCAGGACATTATGTAAAATTCAAAACTCTACATATGATATGAAGTGAAAGAAGGAAGCAAAGGAGCTTAAAATCAAAGCAGGAAGTTAACCTCATTTTGTTGATCATCATTGATGAGTACATGATAAGCATCGAAATGTCTCACATATGTTAGATAGTATAGATTTAGGGGTTTGACCATGTATAAGAAGAAGAAGTCGTTGGATATGAAGTAGTGTAAAATCATGTACACTCATTACATTATTAGTGCTACATATATATCATATATATATTAATATATTTCAAGTTTTAATATTAACTAATAAAATACTAAGGTATACATTATAATATATCCATTATATATTATATATTATATATATATATATACAAACATATAACATACATATTATATATATATTAATATATATAATATAATATATAAAACCACCAATTAATATAAGTATTTTAAAACTAGATATATTATTATAATAGTATTAGAAGAGTGTCTAATATAGTACTTCTATAATATCTCCAAATACCAATAAAACTATCTAAATAATAATGATAGTCTTATAATGATTAATGGATGACATATTTCTTATTACGGAACTAATATAGAGGATTTGTGTTAGGGTTATTAGTATTTTATTTTGTAATTTGAATTTCAAATTACTAACACTTCTAATTTTTATATTTTAAATTTGAATTACAAAACACACACAAATAATACATATATATATAGTATATATTATATATATATATATATATATTTAATGAATATAAAAATTAGTTGCGACGCTTGTTGTCCTAGATTGTCGCCCCGTGAAAATTTGGAGTGCACCCTAGATGTCTAAAAAACTAATGCCCCTACCCCTGTTATCACCAAAAAAATGATCATCTAGCCTAATTTACTAGATGGATCAAGGTACACCATGTAAAGCCAATTTTACCATAGTAAAATTGCTTTCCTATGAGAAATTACTTAATAAACCACATTTTTCAAGTAATTTATAGTGAAGAAGCATGGAGAATAATTAAATAAATCATTATTTATTTTATTCTCTTCTAAGAATAATTAATTTAACCATTGTTTTATTCTAATTCCTTGTCATATTTGTCCCAATCATGAAAAATAAACCAATAAATCACTAATTATGATATTTTCGAGAAGAATAATTAATTAATCACTAATTAATTATTATTCTTTGTTTAATTTGAATAAATCTCTTAGGAATAATTAAATAAATCTTTATTTGTTTATTATTCCTTAACTAATGCTTGAGATAATAATTAAATCATTTATTTATTTATTATTCCTAAATAAAAGTTTAAATTCTTTTTCCCTCTTAAATAATTCCAAGTGGTATTCCAAGAATGGGATCAATAATAGTTTATTATTTCTCATTATTCGAGTATAACTCAATATTTCGTTATAAATTGGAGGTTTTTCCATCCATTATTCACTTTAAATTATTTTCATTGTTGCACTCACTATTGTAACTCTCATCATTTTCATTGCCACACATGATATTTTTGTTGGGTTTATCCATTGTAGAGAGGAGAGACCCTATAGAAGCCAACGATGTTTGAGGATAGCCAAGAACCCATCCAATAGAGTGGGATTGATAACATTTATTTGTTCTCTTAATAGGTGTTATTATAAAATTATTATTTACATATATCATTTCCATTTGATGATTGGGGTCATTACTCTTTCTTTCACTGTTTAACTATGATCGTAGCATAGATCATAATTTTTGTAGGTTTTTCTTCTAATGAGTAGCTCTGGATCTACAATGATTAGCAGTCATTTCTATAATTAATATTATTTTTCATCCACAATATTAAGTGGATTCTTTTCGTACATCATTGTGAAGAAAACGCTACAAAAATTGATGACTCCACTAGGTTTAATACTTCAGATACAAGAACTTAGGTGACCTTTGGTTTTCACATTAGTGTTTCTTCTTTTTGAAAACCTCTTAATGTTTCATGGTTTTTTAACCCTAGATCTCATAAATATCTCACTTCCGCAAGCTTTCTCGTCGTTTCCGCATGTCACAAGAACGAGTGGCGACAAAGGTGACACTTTTTTATGAAATTTGCCGACTGGGATCCTCGAAACTGAAATCACAGTTTCAGCACAAAAAGTGTGATCTCGCATTCAAAACTCACCTTTGAGTCAAAAAAGTGTAATCCATACAAGAAACAAGTTAGTACGTGGGATTTCTGGGTTTTAGGGCTTTTCTCAGATCTATTTCTGGGTTTCGTACAGAGCTTCATTTTGGGTGTCTAACCCTTTTATTGTCCTACTTAGGCCTTGATGCACTCTCATTTACTCGTCGAAGTCGAATTTAGCCTCCCCTAGGGCTTCTAGTACACTTCCACCTTTCTAGGAGGAGTTTAGGTGAGTGAGAAGTTTCCGTTTTTGCAGCGCTTTCAGCCACATTTCCTAGATCTATAATATTTTGTTTCAGAGCTATTAAGATAGGTTTCTTCAATCTATAGTTTCACATTTAAACTTGTTTGGTCATTCCCTTAGGGTCCCATCGATTGCCCTAGGTGTTCCACCCATCTCCCTATCTTTTTGCGACGATCTTCCTCTCTGGTTTTTGTTGTTGCTACACCGCTTTCAAGAAGCTTAGTGTCACTTGATCACACAAGCACACCTGAAGTGAAGGACGCTTGGTTTACACCACCAAGTAAATCTACCTCACCGCATTAGAGACAAACAATATATTATTGATCTCCCTTCACCATTTTTGTGTTCCGTGTGTCCTTCCATCATTGCACCATCAAGGCCTGTGTCGTGGAGACTATTAGGAATTCACCCCCAATTTCTACTTAGGCCTATTAACCATCCCCATCGAGTTCAATTTCATAGCCCTCCAACTCCCCATACTGACTCTTCTCCTTGTAATTTTGATTCCTCATCTAATTCCAAACCTCCTTCACTACATATCATCATGATGTCTCGACCGAGAGCTGGTGCAAGAACCTAAACTCATGTTGGCTCTCGTTCTATACTGATGGTCACATGAGGCGGAACAGTGTCAAGAACCATTCTAATAGCCCCCATGCTCCCATTTATGGTTGGGTTAAGTCTACTGGATCTTTATGAGTTGATAAATGACCCCATACACCATGATGTTCGTTCGCCCTCTATGCTAACTTAGCTTCCCTCAAAAATCCCAAACTTTGATGGTATTGATGGAGAGGATCCTACCAACCATGTTTGATCCTTCCACATGTGGTGTTTTTCCAACTCCATAACCGATGAATCCATTCATCTTTGGCTCTTCTAATGCATGCTTACTAGAGACACCACAAAATAATATATAGACCAGCCCTCTACCTCTCATTCCATTTTCGTGATGCATGCTAAATCATTCCTATCATATTTCCAGTTACCTATTCGATATGACATTGGTACTGAGCTATTGAACACATTCCATTAGTCCTCCAGCACTCGCCTTTCTCACCATGCTCAAGAGTGGCGTTCAAGGAGGAGCACATGTCATGCCTTGCCTTTTGAATATCATGTCTATCTATTGGTTTCTTAAGATCCTTTTATCCCCCATTAGGAAAGGTGTCACAACCCATTTTCCTCAGACCTAGGAAGAAGCTCTTGAGACTCCTTTCAGATATGATCTAATTTATGCACAATCAGGTTATGTATATACCGTGATTTGAGACCTCCCTTATCTTGGAGGTGCCAATTGACTGGGGTCATCTGAGGCTGCTGACAGTATCGTCGGATCCCTACACACACTTCGCCATATACTCAGCAGAGTTATGGCTATCCACATGGGGGCACTAGTTCCTCCAACAACTATGCTTATCCTACTATTAACATGTTTCTAAGGCCCCATCCCATTTTCCAATGGTTGCTACTTCTTATGGACAACCTAGTGCTCCAACCCCTCAAGCATTAGCGGTGCAACATCCCATGAATCCTCAGCCCCAACAACCACTACCAACTTAGGGCTAGGTGTTTGCATAATTGAGTTATACCAATCGCCATAATTCAAATAAAAATAATAAGGGAAAGGTTAACAAGGGTAACCAACGTAACTACCCTAGTAAACCCTAGGGGAGCCAGCCTAACACCAACAACTAGCAACATGGTAGCCAACCCAGGAAAAACAAGGCTATTCTTACGAACAAGCCTTGTGCATGTTGTGGTGTAAATGACCATTATACATATGAGTTTCCTCTTTTACCCCAAATGCAACAAATGTGGGAAGATCAAGCAGCTTGTTGATGTCAACAATCACCTCACGAACCTTTCGTCAACTACCGAGTCCAAAACCAAAGTATCTTTTGAGCCTCTTACGACACCAAATGGTCCCTTTCAAATCTCTCAACCTAAATTTGAGGCAACTACCAAGATCCCAAAAGGACCATTACACTGTAATGCGACTTCTAATAGAGCTACCAATACATAGAGTATAATAGACGAGTTGGTGCAATCATCTATAGCTATGTTGATGCTAGAAGTCCTCTAGTCATGGCCATACCGAATGAAATATCTACTAACTCCCTTGGGTGTAGTGGATCCTTATGACGATTATTTGATTGTCTTCCTATTTGATACATCAACATATCCCCCATTACCTTCAGTGGTCAATTTCGACATACCAGTTAGAGTTGAGATACCAGTTAGATACTAGTTGTTTATCCTAGATATAATTGTTTTCTTCAATATAATTTTTTGACCTAAAATTTTTTTGTCTCAAATTGTTTTTGTCTTAAATATAAAGTTTTTTCTTAAAATAGTTTTGCCTTAAACTATTTTTTTCTTAAATATAAATTTCTGTGTAAAATTATTTTTGTCTCACACTCTTTTTGTCTTAAATTTTTTAGTTAAGGAAATTCTATTGATATTAAATTATAAAGTAAAATAACTAAAATAAAAAGTGGGTTTTTAAGAGAAGATTTCTTGTCTTAAAAAATGTCTTAAAAGTGTCCTTCATGTAGTAATGTGGTTTGATAAAAGAAAGGTAAATGCATAAAAAGCTGGTGCGGGAGCATGAGACTTGGAGGGAAAACCTTCAAACTTATTCCAAACATCCAAAAATTCTACACGCAAAGGAGTGGGGTCCTTTAGCTGCCAATTTCCATGCTTTTCTAGTTTAAGATAAGATTAGAATTAAGAATAAAATCATGGTGTAATAATTATTTATGGATAAGTTGTAAAAAGTTTTATTCATAATTGCTTTAAATCACTCTATGTAAAAGGCATGCTTTTGTATGGGATAAGGACTCGGAGGGCTTATCTATTATTTATAAAATGAAATAACAAGACACTCTAAGTTAGAGAGCCCGGAAGCCTTACCATCTGAAAAAAAGACCTCTCTCTGTGCATCTGATTTTATGGTTCTCTATTGAATGGTAACTGGATGTGTGTATCAATTTTAAGGCATTCTTCTAAGTTTGAATACCAATGAATTAAGGCATTCTTCTGAGTTTAAATACCAGTGTTGAATGTTTTCTTAAGTTTATCCCCATGAGATACCAATACTTGATTATATTGTGAAAACCCATCAAATAGGGACAACATTTCAGACCGAGAAACACACTGAAATATGTGTTCCATAGAAGGGATAGGATAGTTATCCTTCTGAGATGCTTTGTTTAGGTCTCTGAAATCAATACATAGCCTAATGTCTCCACTTTTCTTTCTCACTGACACGAGATTGGCTACCCAGTGGGTGTGTCTGACCGGGAAGATGATTTTAGCATCCAACATCTTGTTAAGTTCTTTCTTCACCAATGGTTCTAGGCTTGGATGCATCTCACGCAGCTTTTGTTGGTAGGGCTTGGCCATCTTTCCCAAAGGGATCACATGTTGCATAACACTGTTATCAAATTTCTTTAGGTCTTCATATGTCCACGTAAAGACGTCCTTATAGTTTTTAAATAACATGACAAATGAAACCTTTTGTTGTGGAGAGCACCCAAGGTGCACATTGACATTTTTTGGGTCTTCTTTGGTCCCAAGGTTGACCGTTTCATACTTCATGGATGACCTATGCTTTTTGCAGTTAGTCAGCTTCTTGAATTTATCGTGCAAGTCATACAAATGCTCCATCTTAACAACTAATTTTGCAATCACATTAGGCTGATCCTTTTCCTTATCTTCCCTCTCATTCATAATATTTTCATGCTCCTTTTCATTAATGACTACGTTCTTAAATGTCTTCTTGTAGTACAAGAACTCAAGGATTTTCTCATCATCTTCCAACACCTACCAATTCGAGATGTTATCAGGCACACATGGTCTGAAAACCAATTCGACAGAACATTTATTTTTCTTCAATCTAAAATCAAGAAAAAGTTTAGCAGCCATATTAGCCATCATATCAGCATCTTGGTTTTTCCCTCAAGGTATTTATGTGATATTAAAAGAATCAAAATTGTCAATTAAGTCCCATACCTCATGCTGGTACCTTACCTTACTAGGTGTGGTGAATTGCAATGTATCCTTTTCTTTACATGATCTACTATTATTTGTGTGTCACCAAAAACTTTAAGATTTTTTACATTCATGTCAATGGCTTTCTTCAGGGATTGCAGCAGGCCTTCATATTCTGCTATGGTGTTGGTGCATGCAAACTCCAACCGGCTAGCCATCAAATGTTGGTTCCCTTACAGGTCGATGAGAATACTTCCAGCATCTACACCTTCAAAGCAGTTATAGCCATCAAAATAGATTGTCGAGAATATAACATCTAATGTTAAATCAATTGAACTATTATCTAAGAAATTGGTCCTATCATCTACTATAGTACAGGATCGTTCATCAGTCGGATTATGTGATGGAATTTCCAACTATGTGTATGTCAAAGTTTCTTCAATTGTTTCTGCATCAAATTCTCCAAAATGTGCTTCTGTAGCATAAACATTGAAATTATAGTTCCGAAAGATGGAGTTGGTAAACATTACAGGTTCATTAGGATCATTTAGTTCCATTACTACATACTTCATGTATCTTTCAGAGTCAACTCTGAGCACATCACATTTTCCCTTCTGAGGCAGCAAGAGGCGGGACCAATCAGTTGAGAAGTATCCATTGAGTTTTGCTGAACAATCCCTACTAAGCAACATTCCATACGCTTCAGGTATATCAACTATCACTATATCAATGACTTATGTGTATTGTGGTTTAGCAGCCATCTGAATCCACACATCTTTCAATTCTCCAATTACTTTCACATTTGCCTTGTCCAATTGCATAATTTGGGTCGCAGTTTTATTAGATATTGCATGTAGTCTTTTCGCAACAACATAAGGTGTCATAGTGGATGACGCACTAAAATCTACCAAGAAATTGTGCACACTCATGTTGAGGATTTCAAATGTGATAAGGAAAGGTGTGGTCATGGATCTTGACTTTCTCCCTATCATGGTTGTATTGATATCTTGGGGCTTTTTATTCATTTTGGTTAGAGTGGCTTCCATAGCTGATGCCATTTGGGCTGCAACGGAGGTGTTGACAGGTCTGGACACTGACTTCTTGGTTGGTTTCTTGGGATGGTGGGAGCTTTGGAGTTTATCTCATTTATAACTTTCCAGAGAAAATCTCTTTGCTGCGTTAATTTCAACAAATCAAAATATGTGATATTAGACCTAGATTTCTTAATATCATCCACAATATTGTAATCAATGTTATAAACAGGATAGGGTAGAGTAAACATACCTATTTTTCCATTCTTATATAGGAGTTTACCATCTCGAGTATCCTTCCTTACAGTGGGAGATGCATTCTCCTTTTTTGGATGGTTTGCAATAGGGGTATTCTTGGATTGACCACCATGACTACTCCTTTCGACAAGAACTTTGGGAGCATGTGCTTTCACAGGGCATGTATCTTTCTTGGTTTGATCTACAAGCTTCATCATACCTACAAGTGGCCCTTTGCTTCTTGTGTGGATTTCATTAGTGTGGATTTATGCCATACTGTCTCCTTGGTCACCATCGTTCTCATTCGTATAGAAGTCCCACAGTACGTTGAATTGGGATTCTTCCTCCAAGGGCTCTTCTACTTGGTATTCTTCCTCTTCTTCCTATTTTGGCTCTAGCTCCACTCTAGGATCTTCTTGGTTGAGGAGCGATCCGATAAGAGCCAACTCTTTCGTGTTTAAATTCCCTTCATTGGGTGGAGCAGGTAGTGCATGTTGACCATGCCCACCTTATTTTTTCTTACGATAGAAAGGCTTGAAGGGCTTTCTATTGTTGTAGTCTCCTCCACTACCACCAGTACTCTCTCCATGATTCCTTTTCATATGGATGACTGTATTTGTTAGTTTCTTAATGATTTGATGCAAACTTTCCACATATGTGGTGTCCTCGCCTTTGTTTTCATTCCCTTCATTATCATTCCCATTATTCTTCTTGGATGCTTGAGAGGCTTTCCTTTCTCCAGTTGTATGGTGCCATGCCGTGAGACTGAGAATTTCATTACCGAATTTTACTGCTTCATTGGTGCCACCTTGTAAGGTCTATGTGTTACTCCTTTTGACCCACATCACAGTAGGGACAGGGAGAGCAGTGATGTAGAACTCCATGAGCACCTCTTTTGTAGGTTTAGTGGTGGCGAGGATTCTATTGAACAAGGTGCTGAACCGGATATTAAAATCCTTAACATTTTCTTTGGTTTCAATTTTCAAACAGGATAGTTCAAGGACTAAGGCAGCAGGGATTTTGTCATTGCCATAATTGTCTAAAAAGGCCTGTTGAAAGGTAGCCCACGAGGTGATCGATTTCGTTATCAAGCTACATAGATGATGGAGATGTTAGTGAACTTGAAGTTGAAGCTGTAGAGGATGAGGCTGTAGCAGTTACTCCTGAGATGAGATTCTTCTAGTCAGTTTTGAGATCCATAGCTAGGCCAAAGATCGAGGTTTCAATATATGAAGGAGAACTGAATCCAGAAGAATTGATAGACTCGATTAATGGCATGGAGAAATATTTTGACTATGAAAAAACACAAGATGAGAAGAAAGTAAAGCTTGTTGTCACTAAGCTAAAAGGCCATGCAGCGCTTTGGTGGGATGGTGTGCCGGCAGAAAGAAAGAGACTTGCCAAGAAACCTATCAAGAATTGCAGCAGGATGGTAGCAAATCTATGAGGTAAGTTTCTACCAAGTAATTATCAGTAAACCTCATTCAGAGAGATACAAATTATTAGATAGAAGTCTTTGAGAGTGAAAGAATACACAAAGGAATTCTACAATGTATGCATAAGAGCTAGAGAAGCCCAGGATACAGATGAGAAGGTGGCTAGATCTGTGAATGGCATTATGATGGACATTCAATATTAGGTAAGTAAATTTTCTCCTAAAACAATAGAGGAATCTTATCGGATAGCACTCGAAGCTGAAGAAAAACTCGTGAGGAAGCAATCTGCCAGAGAGAGAGGTACTTTCAAAAGAAGGGGAAGTCAAGGTGGTAGAGGAAGATCTACAACACCTAAAGATGGAGCTAGTAGTATCTCAACCCAACATGCACCCACAAGAGGTGATGCAAGAGGTAGAGTGTTTTTCTAGAGGAAGAGGAGGTAGAGGAAGAGGAAGAGAAGTAAGTGTTACAGATGTAACAAGATGGGACACAGAGTTGTTGAATGCCCAGAGAATGCAGGAACAAGTGAGAGGAATGAAATTTTTGATCTAGTTGAGGGAGACCCACAAGTAGCAATAGTGGTAGAAGAAGAAAATATACCAGAGAGGGGAGAATATTTGGTAGTTAATAAAGTTTTTCTTAAGCCAACAAAGGAGATAGTTGAACAATCACAAAGAAAGACCTTACTTAGAACAATGTGTAAAGTTCAAGGGAAATGTTGTCATACGATCATTGATAGTGGCATCACTAATAAGTTTCTCTCTACAGAAGTGGTGGAGAAATTGAAGCTGAAGACAACGAAACATCCAACACCTTACAAGGTGTGATGGTTACAAAAGGGATACAACTGTTAGTGAATGAATAGTGTGAAGTGGAATTTCAGGTGGGTAAGTATAAAGATAAAATTGCATGTGATGTGATGCCAATGGATGTGTGTCACATATTGCTTGGAAGACCTTGGCAATATGAAAGAGGATCCATGCATGATTGGAAAAGAAACACTTAAAAGTTTGGAAAGGATGGTGTCAATCATATGTTGCTGCCTCTGCAAGAAGAAGATGTACCAGGAAAGAAGACTAATGCAAAAACTCTGTTACTATGATGAAAGGAATACTTGAAGCAGATTGAAGAGAATGAGGTACATTTTGTTTTAATTTGCAAGGACAAGGTAATAGTGACTTCTACTAAAGTTTCTGATTTACCCATTGAAATTCAAGGAATGTTAGAGAACTATTGTGATATTATTGTTGATGATTTGCCTAATGATTTCCGTAAAAATTTCCCAAGTGATAAATTGTTTACGAGAGCAAAGCCATTGATACCATAGAAACTGATTTGGTTCCAAATATAAAGTTGTCATATGTACCTTTTGTGTTTTTTTCACATTATTGAGATTGAAAAATGACTCCATCTATAATATCCATGTTGCGGGATCCTTGCCATCAAACTTCCTCATATCGATTTTTGGAATATGGTTGTTCTTCGATCCAACATTAGAGTCTATGGAATCATGATTAACATTTCTTTTGTTTTCATCACGAGTTTCCTTTACTACCCTTTCACCCTTAGTGACCCTTTTTTGTAGCAACTTATTCATATTTATCTTCAATACTTCCATGTCTATCTTCAAATCTATCTTCAAATCATCCATCTTAGCTTCCACGTCATTCATCTTAGCTTTTACACCTTTCTTTAAACATTCCATCTTAGATTCTGTTCCTTTTTGTGCAAGTGACCCTTGTTGCACTTGGTCTCGTAATTTTGATATATCATGTTGCATTTTTTCCTCTTCTTCATGACTCACGCTAGAGCTTTCAGGTCGCCTACTAGGTGTTTCCATTTTCTTCTTTTGGGCATCAATTACGGATAATAATGATTCACTATGAACTTTGAATTCCTTGAAAATAATTTGTCAAACCAAGCTTAAGCAAACATTTAAAAAAATATCACATCGTTTTTCACTTTGTAGGAGCTCGATATTGCCTCTTATGTATCTCTATAATTTCAGATCATCCAGTACTGAAATTGCGACGTGTGGTAGCCATCTATGTCCTCTTTCCAATGCTACCAATCTGACACCAATTAGATTCTCCAATGAAGAGTTATGCCAAATCTCCCACAATGACCTGATTATAGACTAATTCAGTAGAGCAAACTTGTATGACGTGCCACGTGTCCGTGTTTTGATCTTTGGCTCTAAAAATATATAAAAGAAACTAAAGTCCATCCTCTTTCTGTACCGTCTTACGAAATTTCAATTTGATGCTCAGAGAGAAAGTTATGACGATTTTCCCCAGGTCACTTGTTTTGAATGTAATTCAGGATTCTGCGAAAAGACGAACTTCGTCAGTTCATATCTCCGAAAATATAGCATGAAAAGCTCTAAAATTCATAACTAATATTCCACGTGATGTCTTCTCAAATGGGGTTTTTTTTGGCTTCTGAAACACTACAGAGAAAAAAGTTATAGTGAAAATTCCACGATGACCTGTTTGGAGCAGCGAAACCTAGAATCCAAAGCTCTCATACCAAATGTTATGAAACCAGCACAAGAAAAGATAGAAAAGATAGATCAACGCCTTAGAATTCAGCCTCTTCGAGTGGGAAACCTCCTTTACATCACATAAATGAACAATGCTTGGATGATTCAAATGATAAAACCTCCTTACTATATATTGGAGTCTAAGGAGTCACAATATAACCTAGTCGACCTAACAATAATAATATAAAGCCACAAAAATAGCAATAAAGGGATTCTATGGGCACAGTAATAACAATATGGGGACAATAGGGGCACAAAAATATTAATAAGGGCTACAACTACAATAGTAATGTGGTAATCACTAGTATTATAGGGACCCAACATAATATATCTAATATTTCTTTTTGCTAAAGCAAGAGTAGTTCTTTCTAGTTCATTAACTCGAGAAAAAATTACAGAATATACATAAACCCTGAACTCCAAGAGGAGACAGGGGAACAAAGGGCAATATGCCAAAGAAAAGCATCTCTCTGCTGCAAACAGTAAATTCATTCATTATGTACTTTAGGAAGAACCATTCACCCAAAAAGTTTGATCTATGGCAAACAACCAACCACGTTGCACAAGCGAAAAGTGCGACCATACGTAGGGCCCCACTAAAAAAGTACCAACGGATTAAATGGTTCCTACCACCCCACGAAATCTGACGACACCCCAACATATCGCACCACCAAACTTGTGAGAAAGTTACCGCGCGATGGAGGGTGGTTTCCACTCGACTCGCTGGCCACGTGGCGGAAGCCTAATGGTATCGCTCCCGATAGAACCAAAACCAGTTTTAAAATGAAGGTGGTGCGATCACAAATGAAACTTCCCACTCAACCAAAACCACGGGCCCCACCAAACTACACGATGGATCCTGAGCATTGATTGACCAGGCACCACCGGATGGCTGAGCAGAGAATTGCACGTCTTAGGTCATCGACCTTTAGAGCACAGGGAGAGTGGATTTTGGATTGGTCCCTCCACCACGTGGCATGATTTCTGTGGTGTCGCTACAAAAAGTCTAAACTCACCTTTGACAGAAAAGTGGTTCGATCACTACGAAAGCACCCAGAGGTGGTTTCGACTTCATGTCACTGAAAAATTGGGATGATGCAGATGTTTCTATTGCCGCTTTCTTCTGTCCTGGAAGCTCTGATTCCCGTCACTGTGAATAGACCTCATTGTGGTCCACTTTACCTCTTGCCTTGTCTTAGCTTTCATTGAGCACCTTATAGTCCCACTTGGTATAGCCCTCTGACCGGTGACTATTACTGCTTGTGCTTAGTCATTTTCCGCCTAGTTGTAGTAGAGTTTTTTCAAGTTACTTTGCGTCATTGTATTCCACTTTCTTGAGATTGCATTGTCCTTGCTACTGACACGTTGGTTGGCTAGAATGTCAGCCAATTTGTTGGCCTCTCTCTTAACATGAATAAATCTAAGAGTATGAAGTTCCTGTAGATGCACTTGAATTCTCTTAAGAACTCTCGTTAACCTCCAGTGTTTTGTGACTTTTTCCGGCCCTCTTCGATTACTGATTCTCTTGGCAGCGTTTATGACTAACTCTGAATTCGCTTCTATTATGACGTTTTGGCACTTACTCTGAATCAAAAATTCTAAGCATTGTTCCAAAGCCATCAGCTATGCCATGTTGTTGGTGGCCTTTCCTAAGTGACCATAGAAGAGGGAGAGTATGCTACATGTGTCATCCCTTAGAACTCCTCCAAAACCAACATCGCCCGGGTTTCCTTTGGAAGCTCCATAAATGTTATACTTTAAAAAACCTTTAGGGGGGCATGCCACAAATCCTCCAACTTTTCTCTCATGCTTTCTTTCATGTCTAGACCTTGAGGAATAAACCCCTTCATGTCTAACAACACGAGGATTCTCAACTCTGCAATTGAGGGAGGATTATTGGGGAGATTCCTAACCGTGGTGCTTACTGTATCCTTTAGTTGTTTTACAATCAGCTCCACTAAGCTAAGTGAGGAAGACTTAACCTCTTTGAATATTTTTTTGTTCCTTTCCTTCCACACATTCAAAATAATGAAACTCGACACAAGATTACAGGCAGAGTTGAGAATTTCATTATCTAAAAAATTATTCCTCCACTTATTTAGAGTGTTGGCAATACTTTCTTTGTCTCAATCAGACTCTTTGAAGATTTTGGTCATAAATTCCCATCTCCTGTTGGTCAAACTATAGCAGTTGAGAAGATGCTCTAAAGTCTCCTCTTGGGTTTCACAGAGTTGACACCTGTAGGGTCCCAACATGCCCCTTTTTTTAAGGTTGTCCTAGGTTAAAATTTTCTTGCGGTGAACTAAACACATAAAAAGTTTGATTTTCATCCAGCCTTTGTGCTTCCAAAGCTTCTACCAAGTTTTATTAGGAGCTTGCGGTTCCAAATCAAGGAGAAAACCTTTAGCTTCCTTGATATTAAAGTTTCCTTCTTTGTTGCTACCCCATCTTAGTTGGTCCTGCCTTTCCATTACTAAAATTATTCATTGTTCTAGTAGTCTCTTGAGGGACTCTGCTTTACTGTTGAGGGTTTTATCCCCTCTATCCACTATATTTTTCCAAATTCTCCATTTTCCCACATCTGTGGATTCTCCGAGAAGTCTTTCACCTTTACTAAACCTTGATTATCAGTCTCCTACATGAAGCCTAAAAATTCTTCGTTGAGTAGATTAGGTTCTTCCTGCCATTTGTCA
This sequence comes from Pinus taeda, assembly GCA_000404065.3. Classification (NCBI taxonomy): domain Eukaryota; kingdom Viridiplantae; phylum Streptophyta; class Pinopsida; order Pinales; family Pinaceae; genus Pinus; species Pinus taeda. Next base: position 37,700 of record APFE031427242.1, read on the forward strand.
TCCCAAAAAAGTGCCAGATCACCCTCTCTGATTTCCCAAAAACTGTTTTTTTAACTACTTCTCTATTCTCCAAGGCCTTGTTCCATATGGGGGAGCCTTTCACTGTCCCAACCATATGTATGATTTCAGAATCCAGCCAAGCATTAGCATATTTTTCCTTCCAGATGCTTTCCCATTGAGCTTTATGATCCTTAACCCACCTCCACCAAAGCTTGCCTCCAAAGAGCCTTGGTGAGAATGTCACGATTGTCCAAACCCAAGCCTCCTTGGTTCTTGGGTTTGCAGATCTTTTCCCAAGAGACTAGAGCCCTTTTTTCCTTCGTTCCTCTTTGCCCCAGAGAAGATCTTGTTGAACATTCTAAAATTGTGTAAGAATCCTCTAAGTGAGCAACCTAAGATTTTTGAAGAACTCAATGCATAGGAAGAGCCCATATCATTTATCCAATAAATGGTTGAAAAAAAGAAGAATGAGTTCTTTCCCATCTAAGAAACCAATGGGGAGGCAAAGAATGAAGAATATTAGCCCCACATCCCTCCCACACTTCCATGCTTTAGCCTATGGGGACCTTGACCTATGACTATAACTTAGATTAATATAAGATGAATTTGTTTCCCTCCATGCTTAAGGATGCAGCCTTGCTCTAATTTATCAGTCTACATTTTATTTAATCATATGAAAGTATTTTTCTATCTTGAAATCGATAGTTAAAAAAACAATGTAGACAGAGGAGAGAGAAGGTAGATAAGCTAATCAATTTGATGAATCACAATGGGGCTAATCTTTTGAATGCTAAATCACAAAGAGAGAAGAAATTGTGCCAATTTAAATAGAATATTTAGAAATTAGTTGGTAAAAAATGGTAAGGAAATTAACAATTGAAGGTCGAAAATTGCATCGAAAAAAACAATTGAAATCTACACAAAAGTGGAAAAAATTGTTTTTTCCTTCACCCATGGAGATAACCAAATTAAAAGGTTTCATTATCTATGGACGCTTATCCAATTTTTTGAAAGCATAAATTGGTGCTTGTTTCAAGTCTATGTAACCTTCTACAACTCCTACAAGTAAATAGGAAGAAGTGTCAAGCTTATCCTATTTAACATTATTCAAATATTTAAGGTGAATCGTGATAGAATAAAAAATAAAAAACAGTAAATGGACAGCTCGCATGCTTTGCACCCGAATGGACATATCCTCCCTAGTTGAGAGGGAGAGATAAACAGAACATTTTGTCTTCACTTGGGAAGAAAGAGTGGAAGAGTGGGTAATCAGCTAGTATATGGTGCTCTTTGAGGATGTGTAGGGAAAACAAGATAAGAGTAGGCGGGTGGAGTCATATTCTTTGAGGTTGGGAAACCAAGATAAGAATACTCCTAGAATGTCATACTAAGTGAACACACGGGTGGCTATGAAAGATAATGTTGAAGGTGTATATAATCATTGGTCTCCGCAACATTGTGCTCTGAGAGATAGATTTGTTAGTCAAGGCCTTGGTATGTGACAATGTTGGTTATAATGATGTTATATAGATGGATTAATAGTCAGAACATTCTTATGAGTTCTCTTTACCGTTGAGAATAACCATGTATAATTTAATGAATACCTCCCTAGTTAAGAGTATTTTTGAAGAAAATGTAGCTAGGTTTAGTTCATTAACTTGTAATTATAATAATATGTAAGAAATGAAACAAATGAATTATTATTACTTGTGTCATAGGTTTCATGAGAAAGATGTGCTTACCATAGGTCAAAGACCTCTTCCTGATGTCCTTATGATTTATTATCTTAACATAAGTATTATAGAAGACATGAAGTGAAAAATCTACACCCCAAGAATCACTATTCCCCTTGCAAGTCACCGAAAATAAGAAAATAAGACAATGTCTTCGATATATGAAACACATCCATTGAGCTCAAAGGTTTTCATGTCTCATTTCATATATCATATATACATAATGACCATATTAGTATATATTTAACAAAATATAAATAATAATATACATATATATCAATAATACATAATATATATATATACTATATATATGGTATAATATATAATATATAATTAATATATAATGTTAGGGATATATATAATATATAATATCCTATTAATATAATATAAGAAGTATAAGGAGTATTATATGTTATACATGATATAAGGGAGGATATGTTATTATCCATATATCTAATATTAGGACTATATATGTATATCATATTAGCTACATATACTCTAACATATACTTTAGAACTAAATTATTAATTATATTAGTATGGTTCCTCCTAACTAACTTCAATGTGTTGTAAAGGTTAGTTTGCATTCAATTCTTTAAGTATGTCACAAACTAACTCTAGATAACTTGTCTAACCTTTCTCCTTCTAGGTTCTTCTAAAACATTTTGCCTCTTGCCTCTCAATAGGGTTTCATTCATCTTGTTGGTATTTGTTCTATTTGGGCTTATCTTAGCACTTTACTTATGCATACATGAATTATAGTGATTATTTGAGTTATGGCCACAAGTATAAGTCCCCTCATGGGAATGTTAAATGGTTTATCAATGGCAAGTTGGTTATTTATATATTTTATTGAGCTCATAATCTCTACCATTATGATTAATGTACAATTAATAGGTACATTGATGCAGGCCACAACCCGCAAAACCCAAAATCTTTAAACTCTCTCTATGCATATAACCATGCATTGTAATCACTCCCATACTAAGATTCCAATCTTGAATTCATACTCAGCCTTCATTTAAGTTAATTTAATTCAAATGCACCTTTCCGAACGTGGCCAAACATTTTAGTGCTCCCCTCGAAACAGGTTCATGCCCGGGCAGCAATCCAATAAAGTTTCATTATTATAATTAAACCAACATAAGTAATAGCAGCACTTTCTCTGCCGCAAATAGCTATGAAACAACAACGCAACACTCTTTTAGACATATACTACCTCTGAATTCAACCAAACAAAGCAAGGAAATTAATATTTGGAAAGGTCCACAACTTCAATAGCTGGAAAATACGCTAATATTCACCGTGTCCGTATGCTTCTTTGAGCAGCGTTCTGCTAAGCATCCTTCCATTACACCTTTGGCAGCTTTCAATATAACACTTGCAAAAGTAATGTTGGTTCTGTCCTCAGCGCAAACAGAGTATTCCTCTGCTTTGGATCCTTCATTCAACAATTAAATACCATCAGAAGTTTTAAACTGGCCCAATTTAATATAGTTGTGCCCATACCGTCAGACAATCGTCGTCAAGCCAGACACTAATTCAAAGGATGAATTATCATATAATTCTGTGGTCTCCAAACACACGGTGCTGAGTTCCTTGAAGCTGAGTATTACATAGTTTAGCTCTTATAACTCTGAAATTCATATAACAAGCAAAAAGCCCTTCGATGGCGCAGTATTGAAGACTTGTATTATAATTCCTCACGTCCACACCTTCCTTTAATTAATATCACCATGATTCTTTGCAAAACAGAGTTTTCCCATTTGACTGTAATGGAATAAGATTACGGTGACGATAGCAATATGTGTTCAAACAAAAGAAACGCACCCCTCCATGCTATCAATTCACAGGGTAATAGATCATTCAATGCATCAATACACATCCAAATAAAATATTGAATACACATACCAATTAACCAAGAAATAGATCATTCATGGGAGCGCTAAGAGGAAATATAATCGTGATACTTCTGGCATCGCTCCCCTCTCCCCCCTTTCGCCAGTAGGCTTAGATACATATATATAAAACTGGGATTGGATTACTAATCCCATACTTTCCATAAATCGCTCCAATAAAAACTATAACTCTACATGCAATGCATACAAAAGTCTCTTAGGCTTTATTCCATCATTTCCTGTTTTAAAAACAAGAAAAGTCCCCTTATCCCTTAATGGTCCACATTCATTGCTTTTACGCATAAAAGCTCTCCTTAGTTTCTCTATTCCCATTTATTTACTTTGGAAACATCTAATTAATCACACTTAAAGGCCTAAATATTAAACTCACTTGTAACTTAGGGAAATAATTCTAGAAATGCTTGACCCCCTATGTCTATTATTTACGATAATTTCTCTTGGGCTGAATGCTCCCACATCAGACTCCCAAGGTAGAAAAATTTCATGATCTCCTGATCATGTGTTCAGATCTATGTTTTCCTTGATCCCATATCTTGTGTTGAAACTTTCCATTGGCCGCTGCTTCTATCTGTTGTTCTTCTCCATGTCTCCACACTTTATGGTGCCTTGCTCCAATAGCTACACTCTCGCAATCTTCTGTTGTCTTCCTTTTGCTGCTTCTCCTTTGTTTCACTGCTGGTGGTCTCTTCCGGAATTCTTCATCATCATCCACCTTCAATTTCTTTGTCTAACATATTTTCTCCAGCATCTTCAATAAGACCTGTACTCACAAAACAATTGTTAGAAAAAAAAAACATAAGGCATTAGTGCCTCTTCTGCTGCTATCATAAATTTTGCTCCACATGTTGCTCTAGCTGTCACTATGGATATTGCTGCCTCCCAAACTTCCTGACTGCTTCCTCCATTATTTCACCAATGGAAACCTCCTCTTCCAACTCAACCGCTATGGGTTCTTCCCGTCTCAACTGTACATCCATCATCTGCTCAAGCTTCCTCAGCTCCCCTGTTAATTGTATGCTTATCTGTAAATATCTTTTCTGCTGTAGCCTCTCCCACTTCACTCTCTTCCTCATCAGTAAACCATGTCTCTCGTCTTTCACATTTTCCCGTAACAACTCCATCAACAGCTCAAGATGAATTGCTATCTCAGCTTTCTCTTTCTCATACTCTTCCTGAGTTAACTGTTCTCTTATGCCATTTGCCTTGGCATATTTCTTCTCTTTTCTACTGTGGCCTCTTTCTGAACCTCCGCTCTCTCCTTTATGACTTTCAGTGGTCATCTCCTTCGCCATGAGTTCCTCAGCTATGAGTTGCATGAAGCCTCTACCACAACAAACTCTCTTGCTGCTACTTACCTCACCAATCCTTTCCTCCAGATCTGGTCTTTTGGTAATCATTGGTCCTCTGCTGGAACCTTTCGAGCATCCTCTACTGCTCTTGTAGGCTTCTCTCATCTACAACTTTATTTAACCTCTGTTGAATATTTAGGTTCTGCCACATTCACTTAGAATCCGTTGCTAGATTTCTTTATTACTGCACTCTAGTTGTGATCTACTTCTTTCCGCTGAGGTTTCTTCGCTATGCCTTTAAGATCTTGCAAGATCTTGTTTCACTTCCTCAACTGCACTGCATCTCTCTCCTATCATATTCATTAGTTCCAAAATCTAACATTCATTCATCACATACAATTAACTTAACTTTAAAAAAGCCTTGAACCTTCAAACAGATGTATTCGTGCTCTGATACCACCTGATGCAGGCCACAACCCACAAAACCCAAAATCTTTAAACTCTGTCTATGCATATAACCATGCATTGCAATCACTTCCATACTAAGATTCCAATCTTGAATTCATACTCACCCTTCATTTAAGTTAGTTTAATTCAAATGCGGCTTTCCAAACATAGCCATACATTTTATTGCTCCCCTCAAAACAGATTCATGCCCGGGCAGTAATCTAATAAAGTTTCATTATTATAATTAAACCATCATAAGTAATAGCAGCACTTTCTCTGCCGCAAACAGCTATGAAACAACAACGCAACGCTCTTTTACAGATATACTACCTGTGAATTCGACCAAACAAAGCAAGGAAATTAACATGTGGAAATGTCCACGACTTCAATAGCTAGAAAATAAGCTAATATTCATCGTGTCCGTATGCTTCTTTGAGCAGCATTCTACTAAGAATCCTTCCATTACACCTTTGGCAGCTTTCAATATAACACTTGCAAAAGTAATGCTGGTTCTGTCCTCAGCGTAAACACAATATTCCTCTGCTTTGGATCCTTCAATCAACAATTAAATACCAGCAAAGGTTTTAAATTGGCACAATTTAATATAGTTGTGCCCATACCTTCACACAATCGTCGTCAAGCAGGACACTAATTCGAAAGATGAATTATCATATAATTCCGTGGTATCCAAACGCACGACGCATTGACCAATAGAAGTGAGTTTCCTTGAAGCTGAGTATTACATAGTTTAGCTCTTATAACTCTGAAATTCATATAATAAGCACAAAGCCCTTCGATGGCACAGTATTGAAGACCTGTATTATAATTCCTCAAGTCCATAGCTTCCTTTAACTAATATCACCATGATTCTACGCAAAACAAAGTTTTCCCATTTTGACTGTAATGAAACAATATTACGGTGGCGATAGCACTATGTGTTCAAACAAAAGAAATGAACCCCTCCATGCTATCAATTCACAGGGTAATAGATCATTCAATGCATCAATACACATCCAAATAAAATATTAAATACACGTATGAGTTAACCAAGAAATCGATCATTCATGGGAGCGCTAAGAGGAAATATAATCATGATACTTCTCGCATCGCTCCCCTCTCCCCCCTTTCGCGAGTAGGCTTACATATATATAAAACCGGGATTGGATTACTAATCCCATACTTTCCCTAAATAACTCCAATAAAAACTCTAACTCTACATGCAATGCATACAAAAGTCTCTTGGGCTTTATTCCATCTTTCCTGTTTTAAAAACAAGAAAAGTCTCCCAATCCCTTAATGGTCCACATTCATTGCTTTTATGCCTAAAAGCTCCCCTTAGTTTCTATGTTCCCATTTATTTACTTTGGAAATATCTAATTAATCATAGTTAAAGGCCTAAATAGGGAAATAATTCTATAAATGATTGACCCCCTATGTCTATTATTTACGGAGATGTCTATTATTTGCAATAATTTCTCTTGGGCTAAATGCTCCTGCATCATACATTATGACACTTTTCTTACTAAATATAAGTACATTTCCATTTTCTTTTCTAGTAGCTACATCAGGGTGATAGAGCTCTTCTGTAATTATCCTAAGATAGATATTGTCTCTATGTATATAAATTGGAAATTAAACTCGCACTAGCCTCTCAAAGACCCATTGTGCCTCTGAAAACTAACTCGGCCTCCTGGTGAAGGTGAAGGCTTACCTTGAAAAATTCAGTCTCCTAAAAAAATACTGATAACAAAAACCCTTGAAATTCTAATTACAATTAAAGAAAACTACTTTATCAATGAGTTAAACTACTCCTTTGATTTTTAAAATAATAATCAGGTGAAATGTATTTTTACCAATTTGTGTATTGTTTCTTCATGACCATCTCCGTATTTGGTTTTTGCTTTGTGGGTAGTTGTTCCTGGTAACTACACTTGTTTTGCACTCGTCTAATTGGTAGATCATCTCCACAACGGGTTCTACACGACCATTTGAATTTTTTCTTTTAAAATTTTGTCTCTTATAAAGGGTTGTTGTCTATCAGATTTCGACTATTCATCACCCAAGACGATGAAATGTGTTTTCTGTTTTATATCACGGTGAAATTAGGGTTGGTTGTCGGGCAGCTACATTTCTTAAACATATTTGAAAGCTTTTCTTTTAATGCTCAAATCTCTAGAATTATATCTCTTACCGTGCATGTCTAGTGACTTTTAATTAATCTTTAAGTCTGTTACAATACATGGTAAGTCACTTTTCCATAAATCTTTTAAGTCCATTATAATATATGAAAGTTAATCTTTAAGTGTGGACAATAATCGTCTAAACTGGGGCCATTCCTTCGTGCAATAATACTCTAAACTGGGGCCATTCAACTGAGACGATTCCTTCGTGCAATAATTCTCTAAACTGACACCATTCCTTCTTGCAATATTACTCTAAACTGGGCGCATTCATTCGTGCAATAACAGTAGCAAGGAAACTAAAAATGGAAAAGCCACCCAGTGCACATAAATTCAAACAAAAACCAAAATGTTAAAACAATGCAGTTGGAGGCCATACAACTACACAATTGACAGCGAAATAGTTGCAATATTTCTCAGAAATTCAAGAATAATCCCAATACTACTGAAGGAGTTGTTACAGTACATGGTAAGTCACTTTTCAATAAATCTTTGAAGTCTATTAAAATATATTAAAGTTAATCTTTAAGTCTGCAATAATCCTCTAAACTGAGGCAATTCCTTCGGGCAATAATACTCTAAACTGAGCGCATTCATTCGTGCAATAATAATAGCAAGGAAATTAAAAATGGAAAAGCCTTCCCGTGCACATAAATTCAAAACAATCAAAATGTTAAAAGCATGCAATTGGAACCCATTTCGCTACACGGTTGACAGCAAAATAGTTGCAATATTTATCAGAAATTTAAGAAGCCCAATACTACTGAAGGAATTGCTCCGAGATCTTTACAACATGATTCAACTGGAACAAACCATAAGCCTTAAAGTTCAAATCCAGTCCAGCAAAGTATTAGAAGTTGATATCCTAGCAAAAAAAAAGTCTACCAGTAATAGTTTCTAAAACAAATTCTCGACTACAATAAAACCAAACACCATGGCAACATAAATATATATACTGTTTTTCACCAATTCCCTAGAACCATTCTACGGCCCACTGATTTTCACGCCTGACCTCCTCCTCCTCATCCTACGGCCCACTGATTAGGGTGAATCGTGATAGAATAAAAAATAAAAGACAGTAAATTGACAGCTTACATGCTTTGCACCCCAATGGACATATCCTCCCTAGTTGAGAGGGAGAGATAAACACAACATTTTGTCTTCACTTGGGAAGAAACAATGGAAGAGTGGGTAATCAGCTAGTATATGATACTCTTTGAGGATGTGTAGGGAAAACAAGATAAGTGTAGGCAAGTGGAGTCATTCTTTGAGGTTGGGAACCTAAGATAAGAATACTCCTAGAATGTCATACTAAGTGAACACATGGTGGCTATGAAAGATAATGTTGAAGGCGTATATAATCATTGGTCTATTCAACATTGTTTAGTCAAGGCCTTGCTATGTGACAATGTTGGTTAGAATGATGTTATATAGATTGATTAATAGTCAGAACATTCTTATGAGATCTCTTTACGGTTGAGAATAACCATGTATAATTAAATGAATACCTCCCTAGTTAAGAGTATTCTTGAAGAAAATGTAGCTAGGTTTAGTTCATTGACTTGTAATTATAATAATATGTATGAGAAGAAACAAATGAATTATTATTACTTCTCTCATAGGTTTCATGAGAAAGATGTGCTTACCATAGGTCAAAGACCTCTTCTTGATGTCCTTATGATTTATTATCTTAACATAAGTATCATAGAAAACATGATGTGAAAAATCTATGCCCCAAAAATCACTATTCCCCTTGCAAGTCACCTAAAATAAGAAAATAAGACAATGTCCTCCATATATGAAACACATCCATTGAGCTCAAAGGTTTTCATGTCTCAGTTCATATATCATATATACATAATGACCATATTAGTATATATTTAATAATAATATATCAATAATACTTAATATATATATACTATATATGGTATAATATATAACTAATATATAATGTTAGGGATATATATAATATATAATATCCCATTAATATAATATAAGGAGTATAAGGAGTATTATATGTTATACATGATATAAGCAAGAGGATAGGTTATTATCCATATATCTAATATTAGGACTATATATGTATATCATATTAGCTAATATAATAACATGTACTCTAATATATAGTTTAGGACTAAATTATTAATTATATTAGTATGGTTCCTTCTAACTAACTTGAATGTGTTGTAAAGGTTAGTTTGCATTCAATTCCTTAAGTATGTTACAAACTAACTCTAGATAACTTGTCTAAGATTTCTCCTTCTGGGTTCTTCTAAAACATTTTTCCTCTTACCTCTCAATAGGGTTTCATTCATCTTCTTGGGATTTGTTCTATTTAGGCTTATCTTAGCACTTTACTTATGCATACATGAATTATAGTGATTATTTGAGTTATGGCCACAAGTATAAGTCCCCTTATGGCAATGTTAAGCAAGTTGGTTTATGATTAATGTACAATTAATAGGTACATTATGACACTTTTCTTAATAAATATAAGTACATTTTCATTTTCTTTTCTAGTAGCTACGACAGGCTGATAGAGCTCTTTCTGTAATTATCCTAGGATAGATACTGTCTCTATGTATATAAATTGGAAGGAAAACTCTCACTGGCCTCTGAAAGACCCATTGTGCCTCAGAAAAACTAACTCCTCCTCTTGGTTAAGGTGAAGGCTTGGCTTGAAAAATTCAGTCTCCTAAAAAATACTGATAACAAAAACGGTAGAAATTCTAATTACAATTAAAAAAAACTACTTTATCAATGAGTTAAACTACTCCTTTGATTTTTAAAATAATAATCAGGTGAAATGTATTTTTACAATTTGTGTATTGTTTCTTCATGACCATCTCCGTATTCGGTTTTTACTTTGTGGATAGTTATGCCTTGTAACTACACTTGTTTTGCACTCGTCTAATTGTTTGGGTCAGTAGATTATCTCCACAACGGGTTTGTGGATAGTTATGCCTTGTAACTACACTTGTTTTGCACTCGTCTAATTGCTTGGGTCAGTAGATTATCTCCACAACGGGTTATACACGATCGTTTGAATTTTTTCTTTTAAAATTCTGTGTCTTATAAAGGATTGTTGTCTATCAGATTTCGACTATTCATCACCCAAGAGGATGAAATGTGTTTTCTATTTTATAGCACGGTGAAATTAGGGTTGGTTGTGAGGCAGCCACATTTCTTAAACATATTTGAACGTTTTTCTTTTAATCCTCAAATCTCTAGATTTATATCTCTTACCGTGCATGTCTAGTGACTTTTAATTAATCTTTAAGTCTGTTACAATACATGGTAAGTCACTTTTCAATAAATCTTTTAATTCCATTATAATATATGAAAGTTAATCTTTATGTGTGGACAATAATCGTTTAATCTGGGGCCATTCCTTCGGTGGCGATTCCTGTTGAAGTTATAATTTCCCCTGTGAGCGCCGGTCAGCAGTCAACCCACTAAGAAACCACCCAGTAGAAAATCATAAACCCCCGGTAAGTTATGGCACCACCTTTTGTCTTAAAGTTGTTTCTGTTCAAGGAGCTCAAAGCTGTTTCGGAGCTCCCTTGAGATTTGGTGCAAACAGGTGGATTGGGGTGACATCACCCTCTCACATTTATCGGATGATAAATGTTGGACGATAAATATTAAAAGAAACCCTCTCCGCCGTCCGATTCAAGGGAAAGTTCTCCGGGGTTAAAGTCTTCAAAGTATATACGGGTGTGTTGAAAGTATATACGGGTGTGTTGAAAGTTAATATAGTGTGGACCATACGTTATGGACCATACTTACGGGTGTGTTGAAAATTAATATAGTGTGGACCATACGTTATGGACCATACCTTATGTTAATGCAATGACATGTTTCACGTGAAGTTTTTAATACGAAGTATGAGCTAAAATACAATGTAAGATCTTTATTTTATTTTATTATTCGTGCATATGAAATGTTCAAGAGTTGACTCCATTTGAGTAATATTTTCATCGCACACTGGGAGAACTAAAATGTGTGGTCTCGTTGCACCGGGGATTGTAATGTGAAAATAATGGAGAGAAAATGTTGTATTGCATGGGAGGAACGCACAGAAGTGCATGAATGTTTTTCTTTGGGATTGAAATGTAAAAAGAGAGTGCAGCAGCAAAGTAAAGATTTCTTTTTGGTTTGTAATGTGATGTAAGAAAAAGAATGCACAGCAGTGCAGGAGAAGGAGAAGTGAATGAAGAAAACCAGGGGTAGTTTGTTTCAAAACCATGAATTGTTTCACACAACAGTGAAAAGGTAAATGTGTAAATCCCTGTAGCTTTTGTTTTCACACAGCAGTGAATGTAAATGAAATATTTACACACAGTGGTGTAAGATTTCAAACGAGACAGAGTAATTTCTTTTGTAATGTTTTGGTGAATCCCTCTGAGTGAAAGAGGATGAATATGTCTCAGTAATTTAGTTTTAATGAATAGAAATCATTTTATGGTGGTGAAATACTCTGTTCAGTAAATTTTTTTAAGGCTTCCGTGTGGACAAAAGATCGTGGAGTAGAGAAATAAAACAAAGCATTGACTCTGTGTTTAGTTAATGTTTGGTTTTGGTATTTTCCCATTGTAAAAATACCCATCAGTGGTATCAGAGCTAGTCCAGGCTCTTTGATGGTGACAGAGCAAGTTCATGCTCTATGAAGTGTCAAAGAAGCTGAAGGAAAGACCCTTGTTGCAGCAGCAGGAAAGCTTCTCCAGCTGTGTGAAG
>APFE031427246.1:0-21825 GCA_000404065.3 Pinus taeda
TATATATATATATATGTATGCTATCTTTGTGGAATGACAGTTTCTTTATTTTATTTTACTTTTTATATATGGACACTCTATTATCATGTTGTTTTTGGACTAGATGATAGACTTTTTTATACTGTTTATTTCTGTATATGGTTTTTAATAATTATAAGTTGTTCATTAGTGGATTGTGGCCAAGTGAGGCTATGGGTTGGAAGTTTTTCATATTAGAATAATGGCATTTTGGTTTTTCATGATGCCACTGCCTCCTCTAATCTAAACGAAATGCACTAATTATTTAAATGCATTAATTATTTATATATATCTATATATATATTACAAATCCAGGTGTTTTTGCACACTTAAAAAAAATAGTCAGTGTGATAGAGGGAGCTGCACATATGCAGCCTTCGCCTTCCTATTTCTTTATGTTCCTTTGTAAAAGAAGGGAGGTGGTTTTCAAAATTACATTTCAAAAAAGAAAACAGAGGAACTTCTTTAGTAACAAAACTTTCATACGCTATTACGCACAGGTCACCAATAAAAACAATGAAAACGAGAGGATAATGAATATTGGGAAACCTACACATGCAGAATACCATACACGCACCAATTACAAAAAAGATATAACATACAAGTAATGAAAAATCATGCGAAGCTAGTCCATCCATTCCATTCAATGATCCTCTTGTACCTCACACAATAATCAACAAACCCACACGACGAACCATTATAATCTGCAGCAAACGGGTGGTGAAATTAGTGAATTAATTTGACAATGAAAAAGAAAAAACTCCACACAACAATCCAATAACCTGCACGACAAGACATCGTAATTTGGGATTAAATTACAGAATTAATTTGAAAAACCACACTTAGCAGGCCTTGAACCAGAGCTCACGCAATAGAGACAGAAAGAGTAAATTTTAATATATAATTGCTTAAAGCACACAGACTCCATCATAGACAAACAGAGTCTTAAAATGGACGCAGGAGCTTAGTGAAGATGGCATCCGTGTGTCAAAAGTGCTACAGAGACCAATTAGTAACCCAACCCATCGATCTTTAACCCTGATCGGCCTCAGTGAGGTGAAAGAGGCTAGCAATACTTACCATCACGACCAACCAAGACACATATGTGAAGGTGCCAAACGCCACGCATAGAGGTTCGACAATTAACGTCAACGGGAGCTTGCAGTACATGGAGATCAATTGACAGAATTATCAGTTCACGTCAAGAAAATATATGCATGGAGATCAATGGACAGAATTTTCAATTCCCGTCAAGAAAATATATGCACAATTTCCATCTAAAAAACTGTCGAGAATTACAGAACCATACTTTCCCTGGTGTCTTAAATGACAAGCATAGAAATGTAAATGCCCTCGGGACACCTTCAATAAAAATATGCCTCGGGAACAACTTCAGCAAATAAATGACCCCAGACTGAACTGCAGCGGAGTGAAATAGAGACGGAAAGAGTAAATTTTAATATATAATTTCTTAAAGCCCACAAACTCCATCATAGACAGAAACAAAGTCTTAAAGTGGACAGCAGCAGCTTAGTGCAGATGGCATCCGTGTGTCAAAAGTTCTACACAGACTAATTAGTAACCCAACCCATCGATCTTTAACCCAGATCGGCCTCAGTGAGGTGACAGAGGCTAGGAATACTTACCATCACAGCCAACCAAGACAATATGTGAAGGTGCCAAACACCACGCAGAGAGGTTCGACAATTAACGTCAACGGGAGCCGCAGTACATGGTGATCAATTGACAGAATTATCAGTTCTCGTCAAGAAAATATATGCATGGAGATCACTTGACAGAATTTACAATTCTTGTCGAGAAAATATCTGCACAGTTTCCATCTAATGCAGTACATGGAAATCAATTGACAGAATTATGCGTTCCCGTCAAGAAAATATATGCACAGTTTCCATCTAAAAAGTTGTCGAGAATTACAGAACCATACTTACCCTCGTGTCTTAAATGATAAGCATAGAAATGTAAATTCCCTCTCGACAACTTCATTAAAAATACGCCCTCGGGACAACTTCAGCAAATAAATGACCCCAGACTGAACTGCAACGGACTGAAATAGAGACAGAAAGAGTAAATTTTAATATATAATTGCTTAAAGCACATAGACTCCATCATAGACAGAAACAGAGTCTTAAAATGGACAACAGAAGCTTAGTGTAGATGGCATTCATGTGTCAAAAGTGCTACACGGACAAATTATTAACCCAACCAATCGATCTTTAACCTTGATCGGCCTCAGTGAGGTGACAGAGGCTAGAAATACTTACCATCACGGCCAACCAAGACACATATGTGAAGGTGCCAAACGCTAGGCAGAGAGGTTCGACAATTGGTGAACTACGATCGAAAAACCTATTTCAAAACAATTTTATAAACAGGGAGCGGGAGCCATATACACATGAAAACAACGGAATTCACCTATTTCAAAACAATTTTATAAACAGGGAGCGGGAGCCATATACACATGAAAACAGCGGAATTCATGAAAACAGCGGCTGAATCCGTGAAAACAGGGAGCCCTCCATTTGGAAAAAATTAAACTCCGCCCTCCATTTCAAAACAAATTTAACCTTCTCAGACCAAATCTATCTTCACAATTTCACTACCAAACTAGAAAAAACCAAACAGTAAATCAGAAATATTGATTTTGATCTCCCAAAACCAGGAGCAAAGATCAAAATGGGGCGATTTTAAGAAAATCCCATTTCGGTTAGTGTATCTGCCCTGGGCGAAAATAAAAAAATAAATTAGTTTTTAAAAATAAAAATGAGGGCTAATTATAATAAAAAGTTTTTATTATTTTAATTAAAAATTTCCCGCCATTAATAATATAAAAAGCCTTAAATTTTCGCCTGTTGGGCGATATTCCGCCCCTAAAATTACCTAGCTAATGGGTTATTCTTTCATTTATCCTTCATTGGTGGGCTTCTCTATTAAGTGACTATGGTTTCTTAATCCCATCTACTAATTGAAAATAAGGAATGTTCTATCTAAAAACTACACCCCTAAAAGGAAGGTAGGCCACCTTAGTGCTTCACAGAAACCATATAGATTGATTATTGCTTGATTTTCTCTTGTCAACATTATTTTCCAGCCAAAACAGTAGTAGTTATGCTAGTTTGTGCAGATTTCCCTTGCTAGCACAGTAGTGTAAGTAGTGCCCTCTCATGATTGGTGGTAATGGTAGTGGCAACTGTCTAGCTATAGTCTGGTAATTATTGATCCAAGGAATCAAAAATATGCTCACAATTAAAATGCTCAAAATCTCCTGAAATTGGCTTCAAATCTTAGATCTCATCGTTCTGATTCCAACGACGCTTGAATTGCCTCAATCCAACACCATATGAGGAAGTTATTACGTTCTAAAATTTTTGGAAAATAGTTAAAAAGTTAACTTGTAGGGTATGAGGAATTTATTATGTTATGAAGTTTTTGGAAAATAGTTAGAAATTCAACTTGTAGGGTTGACTGTGCAGACCATATACTAACATGGCATGGCATACTATACGTTAATGTTAGTTGGGTGACTGGGATATATAGGCAAGAAGATGGGCCAATCCCGTGGGGACACTTGCCGCATAGCTATTGGTGGATAGGTTTTGTGGTTGGACCAATCATAGGCCACCACATGGGCCAATCAAAGGGCAACACATGGCCCTATGGGAGGCCACCATGTGGCTCTTGAAATTTGTGTAAAATTTTGTTAACCAACTTACCACCTCCAATGGAATTGAAACCGAGACCTCCAGCCAATAGGTCGACTGCCTAACCAATTGAGTTACTGTGTTACTTGTTAACACATAAAGCTCATGTTATATTTAATTTGGCTGAGCGCGGCGCTTGGGGAGAGGTTCGGTCCAACGAGCGTGCCCAACTAGCACAACCCTAGGTTATATGGTGTACAACATGACCAAGGCGGGAGCAGAGGTATGGGGACAGGTGTGTAGCACCCTACCCGTGCCCAAGGTAACAGCCCTAGGCCACATGGTGTAGAATGAAACCAACAATGGAGGTTGGGCCGATGACCCACAGTCTCATCAAATGCCACATAGTCAATGACATGGAACTCGGGGGCTAGGATATGTGGCGTACTGTCCACACGCATCGCCCAAGGGCATGTGGAACCATGGGGGAATTGGGGGCACGCGGAACAGCGAGCCAGTGGGCCATTTAGAAAAAAATTTTAATACTTAATACAAAAATGCAAACACCTTCAAGTTTTGTGGCTCGAACCTGGGACCTCCGGGATTCCAATGGAGCGCCCAAACCATTCCACCATAGAATGATTTGGTTATCCAAGATTGTAGAGAAAAACAATTTGTAGAACGTTTTTGCAAGTAGTTTGAAGACAAAGGCCTATCTTGGTCATTTTCCAGCCTTTTTAGACCCAAGAAGCGCCTTCACATGGGTTTTTGGGCATTATGGACGTAATGGTAGTGTTATTTTTGCAATTTGAGACTTATATGTTGATGTATTTGAACATTTGAGCATATAATAAAAAAGGCCACCATTGGAATTTGGACCTGGAGACGTAGCCCAAGAGGGGTGAACTCTGTCATCAATTTTTTGTGTTTTGATGCTGCTTATTGTCCATTTTTAACATTTAAAACTCTGCAAAATCTATTTAAGTTTGTGTGTTTTTGAAATCACGATCCATTTCCTAAAAGACATAAACTAGCTTGCAAATCATTTCATGAAATCTTCAATTTTAATTTTAGATCAATTTGGTATCATAGCATGGTTTTGTGAAGGTTTAACAGAATTTGCAGGCCTTTTGAATGCTTACGAGATCTAAATTGTAAGAGGAGTAGGATCACTTGAAGAACCAAACCCTAAAATTGGCTCAAGGAGGCCACAAAATCCACAAGTCATGGCACATGAAAAAGGACAAGGACAAGATATGATGTCTAAGGATGAGAGAGATTTTTGAAAGGATTTCTTCGATATGACTGATATGGTGAAAGTGTTGTATAAAGAGAGAACAAAAAAGTTGCAAGAAGAAAGTTCTAATCAACCAAAAGGTAATGGTGGTAATGAGATCAAGCCTCCACCTCCTCCTCCTCCTTCACCTCCATATACACCTCCATCCTCACCTCCTTCACCTCATTTATCCCATAGACCTACTCCTCCTACTTCTCCAAGAGGACATGCTAAGTCTCCTTTGATTAAGTCTGATGTCAAGTTTGAATTACCTATGTACAATGGGGAAGTAATTGCTGAAAATTTGGGTAATTGGGTTCGTCAAAATGAAGTTTGTTGCAGGATTCAAAAGAATGATGATGATGTTACAAAGATATAGCTTGCTTGTCTTCACTTGGAAGGCGCAGCCCTCATTTGGTGGGAGGCCAGAACTCAAGACGATTTGAAGAAAATTGGTAAAATTATCTCTTCTTGGAATGCATTTATAGTTGCATTAAGAAAGAAATTTCATCCATTATCTTACATGCAAAAATCAATTATGGATTGGAAAATTTTTTGACAAGCCTAAAGTT
The DNA here is from genome assembly GCA_000404065.3 of Pinus taeda. Taxonomy (NCBI): domain Eukaryota; kingdom Viridiplantae; phylum Streptophyta; class Pinopsida; order Pinales; family Pinaceae; genus Pinus; species Pinus taeda. Next base: position 5,526 of record APFE031427246.1, read on the forward strand.
CAGAGTGTCCAAATTTTACACACAAGAATTTAGAAGAAGAGCTTTAATATTGGGCATTGATTTGACCTCACAATATAGTCTCCTTGAGCATATAGGTGGATTACATAGTTATTTGAGACATACTATAATTATGTTTAATCCCACCAATCTAGATGAAGTATGTGTTCACACAACGCATTTAGAATCAAGAGGCAAGGATGTTCCTCAAGAGTCCAACAAAAAACCATTTAAATCTAGAGACAAAGGAAAGGGGAAGTTTAAAGGAAAAGGAAAGAAGAATGCTACTGTCAATAAAGAGGGAGACAAACTTACTTCTAAACATTGTTCAAAACATGGCCATGATGAAGACCACTCCTAGAAACTACATCCATAATTGAGACCAAAGAATTTCAATAACAAGGGGAAACAAAAGGCTATTACTACAACTCAACAAGATCTAGGATCTAATTTAGGTGATGAACCCAAACTCACAACCATGGGAATGAAAGGTATAGCTTCTAATGAATTATTAGTTCTTCTAGTAGGCCTATTGAATCTCAAAATGATAAAGAAAGAAGTGAGATTTTCCATATCAAGGTCATTACAAAAAATACAAAGGTTGATATATTATTTGATAGTGGATCTCAAGTCAATCTTATTTCTAAAGCAATTGTCAAGAAACTTAATTTAGAGACTATACCTCATGCAAAAACTTACCCTTTGGGTTGTGTATGTGATTATGCCAAATTGCAAGTGACAAGAAAATGTAAACTCAAATTTTGCATCACTGCTAATTTATAGATGAGGTAGGGCTTGGTGTTGTACCACTTGATATTTATGGGATTGTCTTAGGGAGTCCATACTTATATGACCAAAAATCCATATTCTATCGTCATGAGAACAAACATTATCTTTTAAAATATGGAGTTTAGTATATTGTTATAGTGCTTCACAAGAAGATGAACTTATCTCTTATTAGTGTTTGTCAAATGAAAAGGCCTATGAATGCTAGTAAGAATGTTGTGTTGTTGATGATTAAAGTTAAAGATACTATTAAATTTGAAGCCTTCTCAGGATGTGATTCTAAACTCAAGCATGAATTGGTTGAAGTTGTTAACACTTATGACAATATGTTTCAGGAACGTGAAGGGTTACCTCCAAAAAGAGGAATCCAACATGAGATTCAATTACATCAGGATGCACCACTTCTGAATATTGGCATGTATAGAATGTCAATTTTGGAAAATGCATAAATTAAGAAGCAAATTCAAGAGCTGCTTGACAAAGGGGTCATCAGACCTAGTACATCTCCTTGTGGGTCTCCTATTGTTTTGGCTCCAAAGAAAGATGGTACATGGTGCATGTGTGTGGATTTCCGAGCTTTGGACAAGATCACGGTGAAGAATTGTTACCCTCTTCCTCGAATTGATGGTTTTCTAGATCATATAAATAAATTTGTTTATTTTACTAAGTTAGATTTGAGAAGCGGTTATCATCAGATAAGGATTGTTGAAGATGATATTTGGAAAAATGCTTTCAAGACAAAACAAGGTTTGATTGAATGGTTAGTTATGTCATTTGGGCTTTGCAATGCACCTGCCATATTCATGAGAGTTATCAATGATGTATTGCGACCATTCCTTGATGGTTTTGTATAGTCTACTTAGATAATCTTCTGATTTTCAATAAGACTCGTGAATAGCATGTAAAGCAAGTTATGGATGTCTTGAAAAAGGAAAATTTGTATTTGAAGATGTCTAAATGTGAATTTGGGAAAACCTATTTGGTTTATTTGGGTCATATTGTAGGAGGTGGTGAATTGAAGATTGATCCCTCCAAAGTTGATGTTATTGTGAATTGGCCTAAACCCAACAATGTAACAAAAGTTAGGAGCTTTTTGGGAGCAACCCAATATTGGAGAAAAATTTTCGCTAACTTATCATTCATTGCGGCACCATTACATGATTTGACAAGTGTGAAATAGGTCTTTCAGTGGGGAGGCAAGCAACAGAAAGCCTTTGACAGTTTGAAAGAGAAAATCAATATAGCACCAGTTCTAGCACTTCCAGATCTTAAGCATCCATTTGAAATTCATATCGATGCAAGAAAATATGCTATGGGAACAGTTTTGATGCAGCATGGTAAAAAATTATCTTATCATTCTGAAACTTTTTCCAATGCAGTAATTAACTATCCAACTTGTGATAAATATTTGTATTCTTTGGTACAAAGTGTGGAGAAATGGAAGCATTATTTTATGGGTAAAGAAACGATTATTCATACTGACCATCAACCTTTGTAATATTTACAATCGCAAACTAAGCTACAACAAGCTAGACATTTCAAATGGATTGGATTCCTGTAGCAATTACATTTGGTAATTAGGTACAAGATAGGTATATACAACAAAGTTGCAGATATGTTATCAAGGCCTATTTTTAATGCATCTGTTATTCTTAAACATAACCCAATCATGCATGAAATTTATATTGAACAATATGCTCAAGATGAATATTTTAAAGATGTTTATGCAACTTTGAGTCAAGGCAATCATGTTAAAGAGTTGGATTATCATGTTCATAACAATTTGTTGTATCATCTTGGAAAGTTGTGTATTCCATAGGGTGAAAGAGTCAATGTCATAAGGGAATCCCATACTTCTCTTATTGCTAGTCATTTATGTGTAGGAAAAACAATTTCTCAATTACAGAGGTATTGTAATTGGCCTCACATGAATTGAGTTGTATCAATATATGTAAAAGGATGTTCTATGTGCACTATTATCAATCCAAACAATAGGAATTGGGTTTGTACTTTCCACTTCCTTTCCCTTCTCATCCTTGGGAAAGTATTTCTATGAATTTTATTGGGGGACTACCAATATATAGAAAAGGTCATGATTATTTATATGTTGTAGTGGATCATTTCAACAAAATGTGTGTGTTTATGCCATGTAAGAAACATGTTACACCTGAAAAAACCACAAATATGTTATTACAAAATGTATGGGTTCATTTTGGGTTACCAACTTCAATTATTTTTTATCGAGATTCTTAATTTATCAGGAAGTTTTGGTCAAGTTTATGGGAAATCATGGACACAAAGTTGAATAAGAGCACAAAATTCCATCCACAAACCGATGACTAGACAGAAGTAGTGAATAGAACAATAGTACATCTCCTTCAAGGATATTTTGGTAAGCATCCTAAACTTTGGGATGAGCATTTGTGTTACATCCAGCATGCCTACAATTGTGCCAAGCACTCATCTACACAAGTATCTCCATTTGAAGCTTGTTTGGTTTATTAGTCCCCTTTGGATTTAATCTTTGGAAAATATATTGCAGTAGATGGACATAGTGATGTGCACAAAGCCAAGCACTTCATTAAAAAAATTCAACTAGTGCATCAAAGGGTACAGGAACAACTAGAGAAAATCCAAGCCAAGTATAAAGTAAGAAATGATAAGCATCGGATTGATCATGATATCCAAGTGGTAGATCAATTTTGGCTATACATCAGCAAGGAAAGACTATAAGGTGAAGGTAAAAATCTTAAGACAATCAAATATGGTCCTTTCAAAATATTGGAGAAGATTGATAACAATGCTTTTCGATTAGATTTTCCACCTTACATGCAAATTTGTTCTACTGTGAATGTGGAAAACTTGAGATTGTATGATCCTCCTATGATTTTTTATCAAGGAGATAATGCTTAAATTCCATCTATACAAGATTTTTCTCCTAAATATTTAAATGAGTTACTGGAAGACTCAGTCCTTGAAAGGAGGATAATAACTTCACATAGAGGCAATGTGGAGTATCTTTGTGTGGGGCTCAAAGCTACCAATCCAAGAAAATCAAGGTGGATAGAGATCGGGAAAGTGAGGGAGTTGTACCCTCACTTACTTGCTAAGTAAAAATAGAATTTTGGTGGTCCAAAAGCTTCCAGTGGGGAGGAGTGATCCAGGGGATCAAAAATAAGCTCAAAATGAAAGTGTTCAAAATCTCGTGAAACTGGTGCCAAATCGTAGATCTCGTGATTATGGTTCCAATGATTATTGAATCACCTCAATCTGACATCGTATGAGGAAGTTATCATGTTCTGAAGTTTTTGGTGAACAACTAAAAAATTCAACTTGCAAGGTTGACTGTGCAGACCATACGCTGACGTGGCAGACTGTACCTTGACATCGGCAAGGTAACTTCATTGTATGGGTAGGAAGATGGTACAATCCCATGGGGACACTTGGCACATAGCTATTGGTGGATAGGTTTTTTTTGTTAGACCAATCATAGGCCACTGTGTGGGCCAGTCAAAGGGCATGACGTGGCCCTATAGGAGGCTACCATGTGGATCTTGGAATTTGTGTAAAATTTTGTTAACCAACTGACCACCTCTGACAGAATCGAAATTGGGACCTCAAACCAATAGATTGACCGTCTAACCAACCAAGCTACTACATTACTTGTTAATACATAACACCCATGTTATATTTAATTTGGATGAGTGTGACGGTTGGGCAGAGGGTCAGACTGGTAGGCATGCCCGACCAGCCCAGCCCCATGTTATATGGTATATAATGTGACCAAGGTAGGAGCGGAGGTATAGGGGCAGGCACGTGGCATATTTCCTACGCCCATGGTAACGACCCCAAGCCACATGGTGTAGCATGAAACCAGCGGCAGAGGTTAGGCCAACGAATCACAATCTCATCGAATGCCACATTACCAACGATGCAGAAATTAGAGATTAGGGCGCATGGCGTACCACCTGCACCCATAGCCCAAGGGAAAGTGGAACCATGTGGGAACCAGGGGTGTGAGGAACGACGGGGCCAGTGGGCCATTTTAAAAAAACATGTTTATTATTTAATACAAAACTGCAATCATTGTTGAGTTTTGTGGCTCACACCTAGTACCTTCAGGATTCTAACTGAGTGCCCAAACCATTACACCACAAAATTATTTTATGGCCCAAGTTTGCATAACATAACAATTTGTAGAGCATTTTTGCAGGCAATTTGGAGGCCTATCTTGGCTAGTTTTCAACATTTTGTTAGTCCAAGAAGCACCTACACAGGGTTTTTTGGGCATTATGGACGCAATGGAAGTTTTATTTTTACAATTTGATACTTGTATGTGGATGTATTTGAACATTTGAGAATATAATAAAAAAGGCCACCATTGGAAGTTGGAACCAGAGAGGTAGCCCAGGAGGGTTGAACTTTGTCATAATTTTATTGTGTTTTGATGCTGCTTATTGTCCATTTTTAACTGTTAAAATTTTGCAAAATCTATTTAATTTTGTGTGATTTTGTAATCACTATCAACTGCCTAAATGACATAAACTAGTTTGCAAATCATTTCATGAAACCCTCATTTTTAATTGTAGATCAGTGGTGATGCTCTCTAGCGGTAGGGGTGTGTTATAGGTATCTATCTATGTCTAATGAAGGTCGCTACCAATCACCCCTTGCTATGGCTTAGGGTGGTGATAGTAGTAGTAGTGTTAGAGCTAACAAAGGCACCTGCGTAGAACTAGTAAGAGGCACTTGCTCTTACTACAAGGCAAGGAATCCCGCTCACTGAATAGCAACAAAGGAAAGAAGAACATGGTCTGTGAGGGGGATTGGGGAAATAGAGAAGTGATGAACAAAATAATAACTGTAACGGATCACTATGATCTCAAATCAAAATTCAACAACCAATTATTTTTTAGAAAAACACAAGAAGTGGGGGCTACATATGTACATTGGTTAACATGATTTGATGAAGTTATTTTTATTACCAGACAATCACAAAATTCGATTCGCGGATTAAGATATAGTAAACAACATATGTGCGAAAGAAGTTCATTGTGTGGGAGTGTGAAGAAGTGTGAAGCTTCGCACTCTTACACAATGAACTTCTTCCACACACCCCTATAAATTATTTCAGCTACATAACAAATTGTCATCCATCAATTACCCCAAAACATTATTTTTCTCCGCAAATGAAAGCCTTTCTTGTTATTTTACGTGGTATTGATTTGCAGTTCAAACAACACATAAATTGTAATTTTGTTGATATTTCCATAGTTTAACCAACACAAAATACAAAATAATAATATTCACATTAGAAGAAGTAGCCTTTGAAGTTTAAATACCACTTATAGTTTATATATGTCCATTATGTTTTTGGTCTCCATCTCATCGAGTGCACCATAACAACACAAGATGGTTCGCCTATGAGATGGACCAACATTGAGGATCAAAACATCCTCATATTCATTCGCTGAAGTACATGACATTCTCCACTCATGGACATGTGGGTTTGAAGTCTTGGCAGGCAAAAAGTTTGGTAGACCTGAAGTGATGTTCCCAAACAAATTTGATACCACTTTTACGTGGCGGCCTTTTACTCTCTTGTTATGTCCTTTAATCGTAAACATTTTGTTATTCCTATGTTGAATGAAGATAGAAGATGAACCAAATCAAATTAAAGCAAAAATGGTAGTGCCAGCTTGACATCAACAACCATTTAACAATCCTTTGATATATCTCGATAATTTTTTAGATAATTTGTAATATTATTAGTTTAAAGTAAGTGCTAAAACTAATTGAGACCCTGATGGTTATAGCTAATGAACTGAAAAACATGAAACATCAATACATTGTGCAAAGTGCGGAGGAGCCCCGCGCCCTCCCCTCGTTTCTTCTGTTAACACCTAGGTTGTTCTCTTTGACTCCCAAGAGAATACGGCCGGGGTAACCACTAACCAGTCTTTGGGCTGCAGCTTCTAGCCTAGCTGCAGTCAGAGAGGGCTCTCTCTATCAGGTTTGTCACTGCTTTCAGTGAGATTTTTAGGCTAGTTATGAGATAATTTTTTAGTTGTTTTGTGAGTTTGGTTGGGAGGATGCTTCTGATTTCCTTTAGAGTATATCAGCAGGGAAGATTTAATCCATTGGGCAATGGGGTCTGAGACTGTCTTCTCTTGAAATCTTGATTTAGGTGAGGAGGAAAGAGTATAGGGCCTGTGTGCATTTCATGAAACAAACTGTGGTTATTTAGGATGAGATGAATACAACTAGCAATGAGCAGTTAAGATTTCATCACTTATGCTGTATTTTGGTGAAAGATGCTTGTTACCTAAGAGCAATCACTTGAATTCTTAAACAACAAACACAGTGATGGTATGATTTTAAAGGTAGCATTTAAGAATTACGATTTAAAACCTTACTTAACAGGAAGAAAACATATAAGACAGTTCAGATTGAGCTCAGGGTAGTGATTAACTAAATCCTGAGGCTATCCTTTTTCTGTACTATCTAGAGTTTGAACCTACAGAAAACATGAGAACCATATGAAACAACGGGAAACTTATGTGAAATAAGGAGCCATAAGAAAACTTATTGAGTCATGTAATGATCAAGAATCCTGCACTTTTGATCCACATCCATCAAGAGACCAAGAGACAACACATCATTGAAGAAATCCCACTGCCTTTGTATTAACCTGTCTGCAAAATTTTACAATAATAGAGTTCACAGAGAATTTCTCAGAAGAAGTTCTTACACCCGGAGTCCAACCCCTCTAAACAAACACGAGGGGGAATATATAGAAGTTTGTCTACAAAATATCTCAGGAATGAGGTCATCTGAGGAAGAAATATCTATTACACTTGTATAGATGAAGCAGATGAGAAGTTATTACAAGTATAAATGATAGTAAAAGCTCTTAAATGCTGTCAGAATGACTTTTTGCCCTTTGAATACTGCGGACTTTAATCTGCGCTGTTCTTCATGAATGAAGCATTAAAGTGTCTTACAGCCTTTTGATTGTCTGTATCTTTCTTGACTCTGCCACCTGTACCTGTTGATGTTGCTGCTGATGCTGAGTACCTGTACTGAGTTGGCTCAGTGTCTTTATGCTTGCTGTTGTGGCTTTGTCCACCTGTAAGTGCATTCTGGACTGTATTGCTGCAAAAAACAGTTTTCTTTTTCACCCCTGATTCAAAAGTAGTTTTACCAAGTCCTGCCAATTGTCTGGGTGAGGAAGCTGATGTTTCAAAATTAGCCCTACGGTCTCATCAGCTTCAGTATATTTATAAAAATCGGGAGGTTTGTCAAACAAATGTGCTACCTCATTTTTAATAAAAAACAAATTGTCTAATTTATTAAACAGAGCCTGTCCTGTTAATGGGCCTGCTGTAGATGACCCAGAAGCCTCATCAATCTGCATGGTTGAATAGGTGCTTAGTCTTTTGATATACTTCTCATAAGAGAGAAGCTTTCCTGATTCTTCTAGATTGGGGAGCCCTTTGTCTTGCAGTGCTGTGAACCTATTCTGGAACTTGGTTATATCTGCTTGCATGTCATGCACCCTTCTGTCCAGTGTTTGAATGAGGCTCTTCATCGTTGTAGTCCTCTTAATTATGGAAATAGTTTCAGTTCTGTTAGCAATTCCCATCTGGATCAGCTGAGAACTATTCCTATAGTTCAGGACTTCTATCATCTTTGGGGCAAGGTCTGCCATATTGCCTAGGTCGTTTCTTGCCCTGTATAGCTCTTTCTTTGCTTTGCCAATGAGTCCTATCTGCTCATATATGGCAACAATGTATTCCCACTGGTTAGTGACTGCTTGGCCAATAGCAGTCCATATGACCTTCTTGACTTCTGCTGTCACTTTCTCAAAATTGAGTTGCTTCTCCAACTCTGCAATAGTCTTTCTCAGGGATTTTACTTCCCTCTCCCTCTCAGCCACGTTCTGCTTGGATTTATCATATTTTTCCTCTATTTTGGCTAGGGTTTCCTTGGCTTTGTTCAGCTCTGTCATTTGAGCTTCCATCACTTGAATTTCCTGTCTTAGCTTCTGCATATCTAGGCTCTCGGCCTGTTCTTTTGGTGTTGCTGCAGTGGCTGGCTCTTTTGCAGACCCTTCTATTGTAGCTGGAGCTGTTGCAGCTGGAACTGTTCCTTCTGCCTGCTTTGTTTCTGTTGCCTCCTTTGGAGGGATATCCTGCTTTGGAGGGACGTCCTCTTTAGGGGTGTCTTCAAGGTTTATTATTTCTGTGGGTGGTTTAGAGGACTGCCCCTGTTCTCCCTTCTGTACAGTTGCTTCTAAAGTATTCTCAGTCTCCAGCAGTCTTTGTTGGGTTTCCACCAGTTCTTTGTACAAAGTCATCAGTAGGTTAGTGATGTCTTTGTCTCTCCTTTGCTGAGCAACTTCATCGGTCTGTGGATGAATTGTTGGTGGGATTTTCATCCTCTTTTTGATTGCAGCTAAATCTGCATCCCTTAGTTTGAGGACCTCCTGAATGGCCTTGATATCATTGGGATCATGCCCAAATTCTATGATGATGTCTTCCAAGGCTTTGATTCTGTTATCCTTGGCTTGAGAGGATGCTCTTTCCAACTCAAGCTGTGATGCTGTATTGTTCAAACTGTCCTGTAGCTTGTAATTCACCAGGGTCTTGTCTGCTAGGGAAGCATATACCATCTCACCTGTTTGTTTATGAAGCTCAATCTGGTCCATTGGGTGGATGTCTTTTGCAAGGACCTCTAGGTTTGTCCTTATATAGTCAGCAGTTGATTGAGGTCGCTGCTCTGTGGGGGTAAAGTGACTCAAAGTCAATTTAGCTTCTTGTACATCATATGCAGACATAAGCCTCTGCTGATTTGGTGGAGCCATGTTTAAAAGATAATTGTATAGCTTTATTTTCAGTGGCTCACTCCTTCTCTTAGCATCTCTGAAGAAGTCTTTGATGCTTTCAGCTCTACTTTTGCCTTACCCTGAGGAGCTGACCTCCCCGAGTGCTGTTCTGTCTTGTTCATGTTGTATTGAGCTGGCAGAGGTCTCAAAACTATGCATTTCCTCTTCTCCAAAGGGATTTAGTCTCTGCCTTTTCTCTGACCCTTCTGTAAGAGGGGTCTCCCTCTCCCTTTTTCTGCTGATATCTTCCCTCAGAGGGGTTTGGAGGAGTGAAGGGTCAACCCTAAAGTCTGTTTTGGGAGGGGCCATACTAGTTGTTTTCTCTTGAATGTCTGGCTGGCCTTCTCCCTGTTGCCTCTCCTGATCCTGTTGATCAGTTTGATGCTGGTCTTGCTGCTGCTCCTGCTGGCCCCTTTGGCCCTCTGTTTCTTCCATAATTTTTCCTTTCCCTTTGTCCTGGCCTTGCTTCGAAGTTTCTGCTGCCTTTCCTTGTGTTGCAGTTGAAGATGCTGGCACTGTTGTCTGAGGACCGGGCAAGGTAGACACCTGTGAAGGACACTCCAAGTCAGCCATTTTCAATAAATGTCTCCTAGCCCTTTCATTTAGTTCTTCTTGGGTTAGGGGCTCTACTAGGGTGTTCTTCTGCCACTTTGGCTGGTTTGCATGCCTTGTTATGAGGATCATGTTGTGATGCTCATAACTGGAAAGTTTATACTTCAATCTTCTTTTGGATATGAATCCATTGGGATCATATGGTTTCCATAGGAAGCTATATGTTAGGCCTAGGTTTTCCAGCATTCTCTCTGCCTCCTTCCATCCTTCTCTTCTATTTAATACAATGTGCCCGAGCTGGTTTTTGACTTTGAGTTGGGCTTTCTTACCCCTTCCTGAGAAATGGACCAAATCCACATAGGCAAACTGTCTAAAATATTCCAGGGCGAAGAGCCTCATAGGCACAAACTGGGGTAGCTTGAAAGGTTTTAACTCACACCCATACATCCTGATTACCGTGTGATGTTGGTAAAAATACCAGTCCCCTATACTGTAGGCCGTGGATAGTTGTAATATCCTTTTCATATCCTCAGTGAGTCTAGGAGGAGACTCTTTCAAGAGTAGGGACATGGCTGGGTGTATAAATGAGTCTATGAACTCACAGTATGTGTAGGGAGAGCTTTTGTGGAGGATGGAGCTCCAGTATACAACTGATCTTGGTTTACCTGCTACATCTGTCCTCTTCATCTCAAAGGAGAATTTATCATATTGGTGATATAGGATGAGATGAAAAATGTATGAAGAGTACCTGAACATCCTTTCTCTTGGTAAATGCAAGAATTGCTCATGGATTTTATCTGATATGTATGTAGCATAGTTGTAGCAGATGGGGGCCCTCCCAGGGGCAAACGTTAACATCATAACCAGCACGGTTTCTTCTATAAATTCTGTTGATTTGTAACCCAGGACCGCGCTCACCATATGGGCCAAATCTAGTCCAAGTTGGTTTAGTTATCCATCAAAGATAGGAGGGTGCAATATTCTATCTGATTTGTCAATAAATAATTGGTTAAACCTGAGGATCTCTGCCTCTGTCAATGTCTTTTGTCCTTGGTTAATTAAATCCAGCAGAGATAAGGGAACCATTGGCTTGTCAGTTCTGAACTGAACCATGTCTCTGATGGCCTGAGGGGTGGTATAGAATACTACTTCACCCTCATGGTTCACTACTGCCCTCTGTGATGGCTCATACTGATTGGCACAAAGATGGATAAGATCAGGAAACTGTCTGCATGAAGGCATTTTGAAAAGTGGCAGGGCAGACTCCCAAATGCCCAGGATATCAGTCCCATCCCTGTGCTTGGTCCTGAACTCATTTAATAGTTGAAGATGAGGGGTGGTCCTTTCCCTGGAGGCTTCTGAGATCTGATAATCCAGGTCTGCTAAGTCCTGCCAGTCCAGCTCCCTCTGAGGAGCATTTAGAGGAGTGACATTGAGTATTTCAGGGGTCTCCATGTTTTATATATAGTGCTGTTCTGAAATAATAAAATTCCAATTGGGGCCGAGTTTGTCAGGATTGGTGAACTCTTAGGACAACAATGCCGGGCCTTTTGGCAGGGTTTTGAGTAGAAGGAAGGCCTTCGAAACTAGTTTTAGGATTTTGTGCAGGAGACCGCGGTTGCGCGACTCAGGGTGGGTTTCTCAGTAAAACCGCAATTCTTAGAGGTTCCCACCGTTGAATTTTGGTTCTGAACGGTTAATTGGGCAGGGTGAAGTTGGTTTGCTGGTGGAAATTTCAGATTCAACGGCTTCTAATGGCGGCTTTTACAGTAAATTCATGAAAAACCAGTTCACAGGGGAGAAGGTCGAAATACCTGGTAACAGAGGTCTGTACTGGAGAATGCAGCTAGTTTTGGAGCGTCGGGTGCGTCGAGAAAGTTTGCAGTTTAGCTGGTGAACCGGCGTCGTAAATTTGCATGCAGCAGGCTTGCACAGTAATTTCCAGAAAATTACGAAAAAACTGAAAAATTCGCAAAAATATGGCTTTTAGCTCTTTTTGGCGCGCTTTATGGATGACGTCAGCATGACGTCACCAAGGGGGCCCGGGTCGGATGACGTCAGCATGACGTCATCGGGTGACGTGGCGGTCAGCGGTAGGTCCACGGGGGCGGTGAGGTGGCGGACAGTTGTCGCGATATGAGAGGTGAGGCGAGCGGATGTGGCAGTGACATGCACGGCAGCGGGATGCTGATGCGGACGGGACAGGTGTCGCCATATCGGAAGGGGTCCTGTACGTCGGACGGACTGTCAGGCGACGCTCCGATGCAATGAAAAGAAGACGCGTGCCCCCGTGCTGATGCTGGCCTGACGTAAGCGTCTGATAGATATCGGAAGGTATCTGTCAGACGCGTAAGGCCTTCCGATATTCATAACAGCCGTCGATCTGGAGGCGGGCGATCTGACGGTCGTCGGACGGCTGACTTGCGCGGACGGTAGCAGAGGCGTTGGTTATCGTGCGGACGTCGGGATGGCCCGAAAACAACCTCGGCCGTGGATCTGGATGAGGCGCGATCGGACGGCCGTTGGATGGTTAACCTGCACGGAGAATAAGTACGAGCAGGCGGGTAATAAAATAATCCTTTCCTCTGCGGACGTGGATGGCGGGGCCCTCCGGGGAATAAACATTCCTTTAATGAAAATTTCAAAGGTTTTTCTCATTAATTTATTTATGCCCGCCCATCATAGAATACAAAGATTTTCGAAGGTTTTGTAAAGTCTTGGGTGCTATTATTTCCGAAGGCGGAAACATTGGACAAAAGGGTTTATTGAACGGTTAATGAAATGTAAACAATGTGAATAACCCCGACCTTAGGATAAGGAGGGGGAAGGGTATTTTTGTAAAGTTTTCAATATTTTCTCAAGTTTCTTTAAGGTTTTCAAAGTTTAATGGCCTTTTAGGTAGGGAAACTAGTCTGGGGTGAAGCAGAAGACAAGTCATGGGTTCTTGACCTTGACCAGGTGTCAATTCAAGTCCCAGGGACGGAATACTATGGCTATAGTGCCAGGGAGGGGATATTTATGCATTGTGGGGCTTATACACCATAGTGTTTACAATAATAGGGATAGTGGGGTATAAGGAGCTAGAATAGTAGAGTTAGCTGTTAATATGGAGGAAACAGATGAATTATGGCTGATTCAATCAGTTTTCTTTGAAAGGAACTTGAAATAAGGAGTAGATGAAAATGAAAAGATTTTACACAAGAAATGTGGCTTCTTAAAGCCATAAAAGTATTTCAAATACATAATTTCTGTGCTCTGTGCCTCTTGGGAAAGGGTGTTAGTAAATGAGTGACAAATAGATGAAAACCAGGGAATTAGTCATGCTCCAATGTGTTACTTTTTCTGTATATGCTTCAGTACTTGATCTTGAAAGAGGCAACTGTTCTGCAACCCCAGCTACCTACCCAACTAGCTTTCCTAGCATTTTTTGTTCCTTCTTAGAGGGTGCATTTGGACTTGCAAACCCTTTGAATGCCTTTTCTTTTCATTGGCTTTTTGCTTCTATTCACTATCTAATGCTACCCTTATTTCTTCCAAGGTCCCAGATTTAGCAGTTGGGAACCTTAAGTTTCTCTACCTAGCTACTAATCTGCCAAGATTTAACAGTTTGGACAGATATCATTCTCTATTCTACAACATGAAAATTGAAAACATGGCATGATCCAGATTAGACTGTTGGACCAGCCATCAAAATTGAGTTCTTATCAAAACTGATACAGACATTGCCTTGTCAGGGAAATATGAGATCTTTGCATTTGTCAAAGCTGATCATATTTGGACCTTTGATATCCAATCATGAAACATGAAACCTATTGGTATAGGTATCTAACAGTGGCTCCACATGGGGATGGTTTTTCTTTTGGAAAGACCAAGAACAGCAGGTCAGTGTGCCTGGATTCTGTGGCTGCTTCTCTGATACTTTGAAGTTTTGTTCATCATAGATTCCTCATGATTGCAGGCTGATAAACAGGAATGCAGCCTGTCTCTTGATTCCATTCTTTATCTGTACTGCTTATTAGAAAGATTTCACTCTCATGTTTTTCAAAAAAGGAACAATATATACAATATATACCGAATTTATTTATATAAAGCTATGTACAGAATGCAGGTCAACTCTTTTATGGAAGGTAATCAAAATAGTGCTTGAGCATTCTGCCATTGACACGGCCTTCCTCTAAGTCAGTTTTATCCAAATCTTGCAGGAAATAGGTGTTGTTTCCTTGCACAGCTTGTATTAAGAATGGTCCTTTCCAAAGGGAGTCAAACTTTCCATGCTTTCCCTTGCTTTCTCTTCTTGAATCCCACTTTAGGACCTTGTCCCCTATGTTGAAATCTTCTGCTTTGGTCCTTCTGTCAAAAGCCTTTTTCAGTTTTTCTTGTAGCACTTGAACTCTGTTGTAAACCTCCTCCCTGGTTTGCTGCAAATAGATGACCTGATTTATCCTTCTTTGCATGTCATTTGGCTCAGCTTGGCACTCTTGGAGTATCTTCATAGCTGGGACTCCTAATGATGAAGGGAATTTATCCTCTAAGCCATAGACTAATTCATAAGGGCTGACCCCAATGGATCTCTTGGTTGTTAATCTATCTGCCCATAATGCATTGACTAGTTTCTTGTGCCAATTTTTCTTGTTCTCCTCTAATATTTTCTTGATCATGTTCACCAGACTTTTGTTTGAGGATTCTGCCAGCCCGTTGCCTTGTGGATAATATGCTGTGGAGTGGCCCAGTGTAATATGAAATTTATGACAGAAGTTGACCATTTTTTTAGATCTGAATGCAGCTGCATTATCTGTTATTATTTTGTCAGGGCATCCAAATCTAGCCAAAATGTTTGCCTCCAAAAATTGAATGATAGTAGAGTCATTTGCTTGCCTGCATGGGATTGCTTCAATCCACTTTGTAAAGTAATCTGTTGCTGTGAGAATCCACCTGTGCTGCCCTGAGGAGGAGGGAATGATTTCACCAATGAAATCCAAACCCCATTGCTGAAATGGTCTCTCTGTTGCAATTGGTCTAAGGGGTAAAGGAAGCAGCTGTCTCTTGCCTTCAAATACTTGACATTTATGACATGCACTGGTGAATCTTTTAACATCAGAAAAGATGGTGGGCCAGTAATATCCAGCTCTTAATATCTTATTCACAGTTGATTTCCAATAAAGATGCCCACCACACTCTCCTGCATGAAATTCTTCCATGATTTTGTTGGACTCATCTTTGATTAGACAGTTTAACAAGATGCCCTCATGGTTTCTCCAAAACAAATTTTCTTCCATGACACAGAATTTTGAGGCTTTCATTTTGACAAACCTACTCCTAGTTCTAGACAGTCCTGGGGGAGCACACAGGTTTTGCAATACATAACAAATATCAGAATACCAAGGGGATTGCTCAAAGGCTACATTGATCCGTGGAGTCGCCAGCTCCTGTTCACTGTCTAGTTGGTTGATGTCAAGGGCTTGGAAGTTTGTTTCAGTCATTAGTTTTGCCAAGCCCTGCCCCTTAATGAGTTTGGTAGGCTTTATTTCTATGTCAAATTCTAGAATGTTTGCTATCCATTTGCCTCTTCTGCCCTCCAAATTCTCTTGTGTAAGTATATCTTTAACAATTGGACTTGGTACATAGGCAATTATGTGAGAATAGAGGATATAGATCCTGAAATCTTTTATGGCTTTGACCAGGGCATAGGCCTGTTTTTCCATGATTTGATATTTAAGGGGGGCGTCTCTTAGAGCTTTGCTGAAGAAGGCTATGGGTTTTTCATTTCCTAAATCGTCCTTTTGAAGCAAAACTGCAGCAATTGTGTGTTCAGAGGCAAAGGAGAATATGATGAAATCCCTATCAAATTGAGGGTTGGTTAGGACAGGAGTTTGGGTAAGAGCAAATTTGATGCTTTCAAAAGCTTGTTTAGCATCAACTGTCCATTTGACTTTGGAATCCTTCTTAAGCATATTGTTAAGCAATCTGCTAAGTTCAGCCAGATTTGGGATAAATCTTCTCAAAAAGTTGATTTTCCCCAAAAAGGCTTGTAATTCCTTTATGTTTCTGGGATGGGGCATGTGTTGAATGGCTTGGATT
>APFE031427247.1:0-15295 GCA_000404065.3 Pinus taeda
TGGAAGGAATAAGGGTTGTATTAGATAGGGAATGAAAGCAAAAAGCCAATAAAAGAAAAGGCATTCAAAGGGTTTGCGAGTCCAAGTGCACCCTCCAAGAAGGAACAAAAAATGCTAGGAAATCTAGTTGGGTAGGTAGCTGGGGTTGCAAAAATGGTGTCTCTTTCAAGATCAAAGTTGCCGAAACATCTACAGGAAGAGCAACACTCTGGAGCATGACTAACTCCCTTGTTTCTCATTTGTAAATCACTTATTACTAACACCCTTTCCCCAAGTTGCACAAAGCACAGAAATTCAAATTTTTTACATTCTTATGGCCTTGTGAAGCCACATTTCTTGTGCAAAAATCTTTTCATTTTGAACTACTCCTAGTTTCAAATTATTTTCAGAAAAAACTTGGTTGAATTAAGTCCTCACTCATGTATTCCCTCCATGTTAACAACTAACTCTACTACTTAGCTCCCTATACCCCTTTATCCCTATTATTATAAACACCATGGTGTATAAACCCCAAAATGCATAAATATCCCCTCCCTGGCACTATAGTCATAGTATTCTCTCCCTGGGACTTGAGTTGACACCTGGTCAAGGTCAAGAACCCATGACTCACCTTTTGCTCCCCCTCAAACCAGTTTCCCTACCCAAATGGCCTTTTTGCCTTCTAAGCCTTCAAAACCTTTGAAAAACCTTTGAAAAACCCAAAAGGGCGGAAACATTAGAAAATCACTCTTCCCCCGCCTTATTCTAAGGTCGGGGGGTTATTGGCCCTTTATATTTCATAAAACCCATATTTCATTCATTTTACTATAGTTTCCGCCTTTACCCATGGTTCGCGCCCGAAACTTCATAAAATCCTTTGATGGCTCATTTTTCTAATGTTGGCGGAGATTAATATTTTTGCCATAAAACAGTTAAAAATTCACCAGAAGCAACAATAGTGCGTGGAGGGTCCCGCCGCCACGTCCGCAAAAGAAATTGATGGTTTATTGCCCGCCCGCTGGTACATATTGTCCGTGCAGGTTGCCTGCCCGAGCGCCGTCAGATCGCGCCAAGTCTAGATCTACGACAGAGATTGATTCCGGGCGGTCCCGACGTCCACACGTTAACCAAAGCCGCTGCTACCGTCCGCGCAGGTTGGGCGCGCGACGACCGTCCGATTACCCGCCCCCAAATCAACGGCCCAAATGAATATCGGAAGGCCTTACGTGTCTGACAGATACCTTCCGATATCTGTCAGACGCTTACGTCAGGCCAGCATCAGCACAGGGGCACGCGTCACATTACCATTGCATCGGAGCGATGCCTGACAATCCGTCCGACGTACAGGACCCCTTCCGATATGGCCACACCTGTCCCGTCCGCGATTGCGTCCCGCTGCCGTGCACGTCACTGCCACATCTTCTCACCTCACCTCTCATATCGCGACACCTGTCCGCCACTTCACTACCCCCGTGGACCTACCGCTGACCGCCACGTCACCCGATGGCGTCACCCAACCCGGGCCCCATGATGACGTCATGCTGACGTCATCCATGAAGCGCGCCAAAAAGGCCAAAAAACCATATTTTCACCAATTTTCACCATTTTTCATAATTTTTGAAAATTTCCTGTTGAAGCTCTCTGCATGCATGTTACGACGCCCGCGCCACCAGTCAACCTGCGTCCATTTTCAACTCTCCCGGCGCGCAAAACCAGTTAAATTCTGCAGTCCAGACTTCTGTTTACCAGGTATTTCGGCCTCGTCCTCCTGTGAACTGGTTTTTAGTGAATTTTCTACAAAAACCACCCTAAAAACCATTAAAATCCAAAATTTCGCCGGCAAACCAACTCCATTCTGCCCAATTTGATTGTTCAGAACCAAAATTTAACAGTGGAAACCTCTGGGATCTGCGTTTCTCTGTTAGAACCTCCCTGACTCGCGCAATCATGAAGTCCTGCATAAATCCCAAAACAGACAAGGGAGGTCTTCCTGCTACTGAAAACCCTTCCTAAAAGGCCTAGCATTGTCATCCTGACAATTCTCCATCCCTGTCAATAGTGGTCCCCATTAGAATTCACTGTTTCAAACGGCATTTCAGTTATTATTTGCATAAAGCATGGAAACCCCTGAAATCCTCAATGTCACTCCTCTGAATGCTCCTCAGAGAGAGCTGGACTGGCAGGACCTGGCAGATCTGGATTATCAGATCTCAGAAGACGCTAGGCAAGGATGCACCCCTCATCTTCAACTGATAAATGAGTTCAGGGCCAAACACGGAGATGGAACAGATATCCTAGGCATCTGGGAGTCTGCCCTGCCAACTTTTAAAATGCCTTCATGCAGACAATTTCCTGATCTTATCTATCTTTGTGCTAGTCAATATGAACCATCACAGAGAGCTGTAGTCAATCCCAAGGGTGAAGTTATATTCTATACCACCCCTCAAGCCATCAGGGATATGGTTCAGTTCAAAACTGACAAGAAAATGGTTCCTTTATCCCTGCTGGACTTAATCAACCAAGGGACCAAAACACTGATAGAGGTAGAGATCCTAAGGTTTAATCAACTGTTTGTGAGCAAAACAGACACAGTGCTGCATCCTCCGATCTTTGATGGATATTTAAATCAACTTGGACTAGATCTAGCCCATATGGTGAGCTCAATTCTAGGATACAAATCAACAGAGTATATAGAGGAAACTGTGTTGGTTATGATGTTAAGGTTTTCCCCTGGGAGGACTCCAATCTGCTACAACTATGCCACATATATCTCAGACAAAATTCATGAGCAGTTCCTGCACTTTCCTAGAGAGAGGATGTTCAGATACTCCTCATATATCTATCATCTTATCCTATATCACCAATATGAAGAATTCTCCTTTGAAATCAAAAGGACCAATGCAGCAGGTAATCCAAGATCGGTTGTATACTGGAGCTCCATCTTCCATAGAGGCTCACCCTACACATACTGTGAGTTTATAGACTTATTCATCCATCCAGCCATGTCCCTGCTTTTGACAGAGCCTCCTCCAAGACTCACTGAAGAAATGAAGAGGATACTGCAACTATCCTCTGCTTACAGTATAGGGGACTGGTATTTTTACCAGCATCACACTGTAATCAGAATGTATGGGTGTGAGCTAAGACCATTTAGACTACCCAGATTTGTGCCTATGAGGCTCTTTGCCCTGGAGTATTTCAGACAGTTTGCCTATGTTGATCTGGTCCATTTTTCAGGAAAAGGCAAGAAGGCACAACTTAAGGTCAAAAACCAACTTGGGCATATTGTGTTAAACAGAAGAGAAGGATGGAAGGAGGCAGAGAGAATGTTGGAGACTCTTGGCCTAACACAAAGCTTCCTGTGGAAACCATATGACCCCAATGGTTTCATATCCAAGAGGAGAATAAAATAAAAACTCGCCGGTTATGAGCATCATAACATGATCCTCATAACAAGACATGCAAACCAGCCAAAATGGCAGAAAAATACCTTGATAGAGCCCCTGACCCAAGAAGAACTAAATGACAGGGCTAGGAGATATTTATTGAAAATGGCTGACTTGGAGTGTCCTTCTCAGGTGCCTACCCTACCCAGCCCTCAAGCAACAGCGCCAGCTTCCTCATCTGCAACACAAGAAGGGGCAGCACAAACTTCAAAACAGGGGCAAGACAAAGGAAAGGGCAAGATAATGGAAGAACCAGAAGGTCAGAAGGAGCAGCAACAAGAGGGCCAACAGGGCCAGCAGGAGCAACAGCAACAAAAGCAACAAGAAACTGATCAACAGGATCAGGAGCAGCAAAAAGGAGAAGGCCAAGCAGCCACCCAAGATAAAACAACCAGCATGGCGCCTCCTAGACAAGATTCTAGGGTAGATCCTTCAGCCCTCCAAACCCCTCTAAGGGAGGATATCAGCAGAAAAAGGGAGAGGGAAACCCCTCTCACAGAAGGACCAGAGAAAAGGCAAAGGCTGAATCCATTTGGAGAAGAGGAAATGCAAAGCTTTGAGACCTCTGCCAGCTCATTTCAACAAGAGCAAGACAGGACAGCACTTGGGGAGGTCAGCTCCTCAGGGCAAGATAAAAGCAGAGCCGCAGGCATCAAAGACTTCTTCAAGGATGCTAAGAGGAGGAGTGAGCCACTTAAAATCAAGCTATACAATTATCTATTAAACATGGCTCCATCAAATCAGCAGAGGCTTATGGCTGCATATGATGTACAAGAAGCCAAATTGACTTTGAGTCATTTTACTCCCACAGAGCAGCGACCTCAATCAACTGCAGACTACATAAGGACAAACTTAGAAGTCCTTGCCAAAGATATCCACCCGATGGACCAGATTGAGCTTCATGAACAAACGGGTGAGATGGTCTATGCCACCTTGGCAGACAAGACCTTGGTGAACTATAAACTGCAGAACAGTTTGAACAACACAGCAGCTCAGCTTGAGTTGGAGAGGGCATCCTCTCAAGCCAAGGACAATAGAATCAAGGCGCTGGAGGACATTATCATAGAATTTGGGCATGACCCCAATGATGTTAAGGCCATTCAAGAGGTCCTTAAACTAAGGGATGCAGATGTAGCTACAATCAAGAAAAGGATGAAAATTCCACCAACTATACATCCTCAAACAGATGAAGTAGCCCAACAAAGAAGAGATAAGGATATCACTGCACTGCTGATGAGTTTGTACAAAGAACTGGTGGACACCCAGCAAAAGCTGCTGGATACAGAGAATACCCTAGAAGCAGCTATACAGAGGGGAGAACAGGGGCAATCTTCTCAACCACCCACAGAGAAAACAAACCTAGAAGAAACTCCTAAAGAGGACATCCCTCCACAGCAGGCAGCAAAAACGACTCCAACGGAAAAAGCTCCAGCTACAACAGAAGCAACTACAACGGAGCCAGCCACTACAGCACCACCAACAGAGCAGGTTGAGAGCCTAGATATGCAAAAGCTAAGGTAGGAAATTCAAATGCTGGAAGCTCAAATGACAGAGCTAAACAAGGCCAAGGAAAGCTTAGCAAAAATAGAGGAAAAATATGATAAATCTAAGCAGAACGTGGCTGAGAAAGAGAGGGAAGTAAAAACCCTGAAAAAGACTATTGCAGAGCTGGAAAAGCAGCTCAGTTTTGACAAAGTAACAGCAGAGATCAAGCAGGTGATATGGACTGCCATTGGACAGGCAATCACTAACCAGTGGGAGTACATTATTGCTATATATGAGCAGATAGGGCTCATTGGCAAGGCAAAGAAAGAACTATACAGAGCAAGAAACGATCTAGGCAATATGGCAGACCTTGCCCCAAAGATGATAGAAGTCTTGAATTATAGAAATAGTTCTCAGCTGATCCAAATGGGAATTGCTAACAGAACTGAAACTATTTCCATAATTAAGAGAACCACAATGATGAGGAACCTAATTCAAACACTGGATAGAAGGGTACATGATATGCAAGCAGATATAACTAAGTTCCAGAATAGGTTCACAACCCTGCAGGACAAAGGGCTTCCCAGTTTAGAAGAATCAGGAAAGCTTCTCTGTTATGAGAAGTACATCAAAAGAATAAGCACTTTTTCAGCCATGCAGATTGCTGAGGCTTCTGGGTCATCCACAGCAGGCCCATTAACAGGACAAGTTCTTTTTAATAAATTAGATAATTTGTTTTTTATTAAAAATGAGGTAGCTCATTTATTTGATAAACCTCCCGATTTCTATAAGTACACAGAAGCTGATGAGACCGTAGGGTCAATTTTGAAGCATCAGCTTCCTCATCCAGATACATGGCAGGACTTAGTAAAGCTACTTTTGAACCAAGGCTAAGGAAGAAAAAACCTTTTTGCAGCAATACAGTCCATATTGCACCTACAGGTGGACAAAAGCCACGACAGCAAGCATAAAGACACTGAGCCAACTCAACACAGGTACTCGGCATCAGCAGCAACATCAGCAGGTACAGGTGGCAGGGTCAAGAAAGATACAGAGAATCAGAAGTAACAAAGCACTTCAATGCTTCATTTATGAGAAGCCGCGCAGTTAAACTCCGCAGTACTCAAAGGTCAAAAGGCTTTCTTGTCAGGAGTTAATAGCTTTAAAGGAACATTTACACTTGTAATAACTTCTCATCTACTTTCTCTGTACAAGTGTAAGAGATTTTTTCCTCTCAGATGACTCCATTCCAGAGATATTTTTGTATGTAAAACTCTATATATTGACCCTCGCGTTCGTTTAGAGGGGTTGGACTTCGGATGTAAGAACTTCTTCTGATATCTTCTCTGCATTTCTGATATTGTAAACCTTCAGACAGTTTAATACAAAGGCAGTGGGATTTCTTCAAAGATGTCAGTCTCTTGATCTTTTGATGGCGTGTGGTTTTAAAGCAGCAGGATTCCTGTGCATTACATGGTTCAAGTAAGTTTTCTTCATGACTCTTTACTTCACCAGTGTTTCCTGTTATTTCATATGTATCTCATGTTTCTATTCGTTTGAACTCTAGGTAGTAAGGAAAAAGGTTAGTATCAGGACTTGGTTATTGACTACCCTGAGCTCAATCTGAACTATCTCGTATGTTTTCTTCTGATAAGGTGTTTTAAAGCGTAATTCTTAACTGCTAGCTTTAAAAAACCATATCATCACCGTGTATTGTTGTTGTAGGAATTCAAGTCACTACTCCTAGGATAACAAGCCTCGTCCACAAATATACAGCCTAAGTAAGGAGATCTTGTTTGCTCATTACTAGTTGTATTCACCTCATGCTCACTATTTACAGTTTGTTTCATGAAATGCACACAGGCCCTGTAGCTTTCTTCCTCTCAAAATCAAGGTTTCAAGAGAAAACAGTCCTAGACCCCATTGCCCAATGGATTAATCTTGCCTACTGATATACTTTAAAGGAATCAGAAGCATCCTCCCAACCAAACATACAAAAACAACCAAAAAACTCACCTCATAACTAGCCTAAGACTTTCACTGAGAGCAGTGACAAAACTAATAGAGAGAGCCCTCTCTGACTGCAGCTGGGCTAGAAGCTGTAGCCCAAAGATTGGTTAGTGGTTACCCCGGCCGTATTCTCTTAGGAGTCAAAGAGAACAACCTGGGTGTTAACAGGATCATCATCCTGCAAGAATTCGATTTGGCATTTACCACTGTCAAATCTAAGAAGTCACTAGTTTTCACCGAGATGATTTGTTCCCTTCCTTCTACGTCTCTCCCCACTGGTGGAGATGAACATCTTCTGGATGAGACTCTTTTATTAATCATCACCCTTTACCCTTGGTATGGTGATATAATTATGTATCTCTAGATGTCCACATTCCGATTCATGTTGACTAAGGATGATTGCCAATGGATTCGGCATCACTTCCAACCCTAGCGTATTATTGGTGATACTTTATATCATGTCAGCTTCGACTGAGTTCTTCATCGATGCCTTTCTCTTGAGTAGGCTAAGAGAGTTATCAGTGACTACCATTTCGAGGAATGTGGTGGTCATATGTTTGGCTATGTTACTTCTCAAAAAATCCTTCATGCTGGTTATTTTTGGTCGTCCATTTTCACATATTGCATCCTTGCTCTTCGCAAGTGCCATGAATGCGAAATTTACCAACACAAGGTGTGCAGCCCACCTACCCACCTACACCCCATCATTATTGTTGGTCCTTTTTGCCAAATGGGGCATTGACTATATCACACGTAACCCTCATTTGGTTGGGGGCATGGTTATGTCATCGTTGTTGTGGATTCTTTCACCAAATGGGCCAAAGCAATGCCTACATACTTGGAAAATGGTAAAACCATGACTCAATTTTTTTTGAATCACGTTATTTCCAGTTTCGGTGTACCTCAAGCCATTGTCACATACCATGGATCCCATTTTTGAGATTACATGATCGTTGAGCTGACCTCGATGTTGGGTTTGTGCCATGATGGCTCGACCCTATATTACCCTCAGGCCAATGGTCAAGTTGAAGCTTACTGGTTTCACAACTAGTTTTACACCAAGGACGCAACTGGTTTCACACCATTCCAACTTGTATATGGTCTAGAAGAAACGTTACCGATTGCATGTGAAATTCCTTCACTGAATCTAGTTTTCGAACTTCTCCTTGAAACATCACCTTAGGAAGAGTGCCTCTTATATCTAGAATGGATGGATGTGACTCTTTGTCTTGTTGCTTTGGTCATCGAAGCACAAAAGAAGCGAGTCAAGTCCCATTTCGATCAGTCAGTCTCCACATGCGTCTTCTCTAAGTGTAATTTGGTTTTACTATACAATCAAGCTAATGATAAGTTGGGGTAGGCAAGTTCGAGCCCATGTGGCATGGACCCTACATTCTAAAATGTGTTTTGCAAAAAGGGTCCTATGAGCTTATTGATTATGAAGGTAATCCTTCAGATAAGCCCTGTGTTGGGTATGGAATCCCCCCACAACATGTTTTGGGGATCAAAGCCTAATTTTTGGTCAAATGTATGGTAAGACTCCGCAAAGTACGGGTGCGGAGGGCGAAGTATAAGTTGAGTCATAGGGTTGTCCACCCTAGAGTATTGTAATGTAATGTAAAGTCATGTAAGCCTACCCATGGTCTGCGAACCATGGGATTGTATAAATAGAGTGAGGCTCTAAGTTGTAAAAAGAAGGAAGGGGAGAAAAGAATATGAATGGTTGAAGCATAGAGTAAGAGTCTAAGTGTATTAGGTCATAGTAGTAGGAAGAGGCTCTGCAGCTGAGTGCACAGAGGCCTAGTAGAGTCCGCAGTTGAGTGTTCAGGGCCGTGTCGAGTCTGTAATCTTGATCAAAGAATAATTCATAGAAGTTGATTCTATTTTTGTGTATCTTCTTTATCATTACCTTGTTTACATTTATATTGTTTTATTTATCAGGCACTGATATGATTGATGGATATGTTGTAATAATCACTAGTCTTACACAAATAAGTTAAGTAATTAGGTAATAACAGATTAAATAGCAAGGAACTTGGGTATAATATGGGTTGCATGGAAGTAACATCACAGGTTGCGAAGAAATAACAAGTGCGCATAACGACATGCGCAAGGGGTCAAATCGTGGACCTCCAAAAGCCCATCAGACAACCCCAGGGTGTGGAAACCTGGTTCTAGCACCCTCCCATACTACTCCAAGTGATACCTCAATCCACGCTTTGCAGACTATTGCTGAAAGGGCCAGTAGTACCGAGCTTTGTTTGGCTAAATCACCTTTAAACCTCGCTCAGGCCCATACAAGCCAACAAATAGTTTCGTTGTTGGGATGGGATCTGCATAAGGGATGTCTGATTTTGTGCCACTAGAATCCAACAAATAAAGAAATTAAAGAGTGGTTGGACAAGAAGATTGTCGAGTTCACAGTGCAGGAAAACAGAAATCTATGAGTATCTAAGGAACAGTGGTTGGAGCGCTACTTGTATATGGAAATCCATGAAATTTTCTTTGCATCCTTTCCTTCTGAGCTGTATGAGTGGATTGTGAAGTTAGCAGACAGCTAGGGAAGGTGTAGGCTTGACAAACTAATTGTGTGGTCTCCAGAATTAGTGCATAGACTAGAAGCATCAGGAGATAAGATCAAACGAGATGTGGACCATTGGCTCGATCGAATAATAGGAGGACCGCAAGGTAAATATATTAAATCTTTGAACACTTGGATTAAGATGCTATTATGTGAAAAGTAGGTTATGTGAATAAATTAATGTTTGGAGCTACGCGAAGTGGGAAGATCTATAGAAGTGGAGGTAGCGAAGAATTAGAAACCAGTCCCTTAATTTCACCCTCGCAGGAAAGCGAGGAAGAGCTTGAGAAAGTTTCTCCAAGGAGTGCAGTTAGTTTGATAAGGTAGTGAATTCTTTACCACCTCCATCCACACCGCCACCCATCTCACCCTCCTCACATCCATATCCACCCACCACACCTCCGCCACCACCACAGTTCAGTATGGTGAGTGCGATCAAACTACCGATATTCAGAGGAGTGGGGAATGGACAAGGCATTGTGGATGATAATATTAAGAAGGCTACGTTGGTGAGTGCACTGTAGGATTGTGCATTAACATGGTATATCAAGCATTCTAATGATCACCCAAACGTAGGAATCGTAGAAATCCAAGCCACGCTGAACAGGGAATTTAGCATGCCAAAGTCAGAGACACAATCAATCATCAGGTTCAAAGAGATTGCGATACTCTTGGGTGAGACCCCCTGGGATTTGGATGAAAATATGAAGAGTACGATTCGTGAAGCCAATATGACTTTGACGGATGGACAACACTGCGTAAGGTTTGTAGCGTTACTTACGCCACACTTGAGGATGGCACTGTCACAGCAAAAACTTTCCACCCAGGCTGAAGCATTGGAGATGGCAATGAGATTACTTGAGACCCCTATATAGACCCTGGGTTGGGAGTCCAACAAATCCAAGCACAACTACAAAATCTATGTTTGGAGATGTAGAGTTTAAAACAGGACAGGACCCCTCGGCCAGAGGTATGTGAGGAGATATGGTGCATAAAATGTAAAGGCCAAGGGCATGACAAGGACCACTGTCCAGTATTTGTGAATTACTTGGTAGGAAGAGGGTTGATGCCATTCAGACTGGAGGCACAAGAAGGACCGAGCGCAACACCTGCATTATGGTGCACGATTTGCCAGATAGGAGGAAAACACCGTACGGATAATTGTCATCTATTGCAGAAGTATACACAGACGTCCCAACAATTGTTTTGTAATTTTTGCAGGTCAGTAGGCCATGATGAATGCACCTGCCGAAGCTATGAACTAATGATGGATTGGACTCTTTCCTATAGGGTGCAGATCGAAACACGAGCCCTTAACCCAAATGCAGGGATGGTGTGCACTCGATTTCAAGGGTGCGGTCGAGGTCGAGGATGAATGGGACTAGAATGGGGTTGCTGACAACTAATTTGTTACAATTGCGGAGGGCCAGGGCACTATGCCCGTGATTGTACAATCTTGATAAGGACATCACATTAGTACCATACTCAATTTGTTCATGAGGCAGAAGATTTCCCTCTACTGATAGCGAGGATGCGTGAAAAAGGGGTACTTTAGGCCCTTCTGACTCAGAATGGGCAGATGATAACATCTGAGCCACGCGAAGAAGGCCCAAATGTAAACATGATGCTTAGGAGCGGTATGACCACGGGCGATGATAAAGGGAAGCAGCTAGAAGAAAGTGCATTGGTTCGGAAGGCTCCTACAAAGAAACTTGAATTTGATTTAGAACGCATGAAGGAGACATACATGGAAGCTAAGAAGACCTTCACGAAGGCATCCACTTTAGGTAGTAAGGATCAAATAGAACCAGGGATGGATCCTTCAATGCTCACTATCTTTCTGCAGACATACATAAAACTGCTGCATGACAGCAAGGCAGTCAAAGGACTACAAGACCTTATCACTAGGTGCACCATGTCAAGAGAACCACACGTGTCTAGAAACTTGGAAAGCATGCATTACACATAGGAAGGGAAATGAGGTTGATTGCACAAATCAACGAGTATGAAATGGATCAGGTAATCCTGGTGTTGAGTCACAAAATGGGTATGTAGTTACTATTTATCTCATCATCATTTTCCTTTATTCTTATCTTTTCTATATCTTAACGTGTTAACATATTGAGGAATTATGGTAAGAAATGAAGGAATTATTTGCATTTATGATTTAGCTAACTTTTACCCTTCCTTATGCAAGAAAACAACAAAAGGGAAGGGACAATTGTTCTTCCTTAATGAAGGAACAACAAAACCAACAAGCAAAAGAAGGAATGCAGTGGTTGTGGACAAGGGTAAAGGTGAACCAAGAGGATTAGCGTGAGAAAGGAAAGGATGTATGAAGTTAGAAATTGGTTGTGAATCCCTCAGGATTGGGAGATCTTGAGGGATCGCATTTACCATTTATCTTTTAACCTTTCTGATTATAAAAGGAGACGATTGTAAGAAGAAAAGGAAGGAATCTCTATTATTATTGGAATTGTAATTTTAATTAAAGACTCTCACTGTTGAGAGAACATGGTTATATTGTAATGTTACTTGCATTCAATGATTAATACATAATTGAAGTTGTTGTTCCCTCGCATCATCTGAAGTAGCTTAGCAGTGTTCGCTGGTGGCTAAGGGCCTAGCCTTTGGTGGATTTAACTAGTTTCTTGTGTTATATTTTGATTCTTCTAAAGTTTGGTTGGTTTTATAATTTCCTGTTTTTGTGAGTTTACTTTCTTTGTTTTTCATTACTTTCTTGGACTGAAATAGTGTATGCTCTGTTTATAGGTTACAACATTGTCAATTGATTCCATTTATGTTTATTATAGATAATATTATCTAGAGATTGAATCACATTGATGTAATCAACTGTAAAGAGTTTGATTATTGCTATTTGACTCTCATATTGATATCATTGCTATTTGTATTATTTACTAGAGATTGCGTCTGATTTGGATTAAATCAATTAGGAAGAGATGAGTTATTGCTACTGTACTCTCAGCTGATGCCATTGCTAGTTGAATTGCTTCAGTGAGGATTGATTACAATTTCAATAGAATATTGAGTCTTCAAGTCTGGATGTTATATTTCCTCTGATGATTGCAGTTGGAGTGTATTAGATGCATCAATTTACTCTTGTATTCAAAAATCTATACTGCAATTTAGGAAACATTACTCTCTGAATTAATAGCAGCGACATACTGTGTACAATCTTGAAATAAGAGGACTTGCTCGGGTTGATAATTAATGTGAGATAATTAGGAGTTTAAAAAGGCACATTTTATTAGTCAACATTTTGGCGTCATTGCTGAGGAGAGTGTAGCCATTTGCAAAGAGTGATGTATATATGATAATTGTTGTTAAGGAAGAATTGGGTATTGAAAGTGGAAGGTTAGAACCTATGTAAAGTGCAAGTAAAGTGCTTGCTCCTCTGCCCACTCTTCAGCACAACTACAGAAAAGTGAAGTAGGTTTTTGATGCTTGTTTGTTGAGAGAGAGCTTGGTATTAAAAAAGGAAGGTAAGAACCTGTGTACGAAGCACGTAAAATTCTTGCTCCCCTACCCACTTTCTAGCAGAGTTGTTAGGAACTTAGGGTAGAGATAAAAATTTGAATTGTTTGCATGAATGACTGAGAAGAAAAGACTCGAAAACAATCCAATTCCACTACCCAAACCTAAAAAATCTAAGGTACCGATGACCCTTAGATGATCAAATTTCATAGACAACATCTTAAAAAAAGTTGAATCTCAGCCATCAGTAGGCCCTTGAACTATTGTGTCAAGACAACAAGACAACCTATTGTATCCCTTCGGGCCACAAGCTCACCATTTGTAGCCTACGCTGAGGTCCACAATAAAACGGAAGGAACTGAGTAGAGTTTTCAAGAAATTGAAAATACGCGCCCAACTACCTCACAAGAAGGGTCATGTAATATTCATGAAGGAGGAGGGGAAACAGGGGAAACAAAGGAACCAAGATCCCCTCAGGTAGTAACTGAGCAAAAGACACCCAGTATCACAGACCGAGGGAGTGTTGTTAAGATCATTTCTACACCTTCTAGACACCCTAGGAATAACTCTCTAGCTCTAGAGATCCAGGAAGGATACTGGAATATATTTGATCAAATGGCCAACAATCCATAAGCACCCTAGACCTCTACATTACAGTATCCCATCATTAACATAACTGTCAATGCACCCATGAAAGCTATCCCTCTACAAAATATTCCTACCATTCATGGACTCACATCAGAGGATCCAGATGCATTTCTATTTGAATTTGATGTATTATGTTGGGGTTATGATTATGCCACTGACCCCCAGAAACTAAATTTGTTTCCCTCCACTTTGAAAAGAGCAACCCTACCTTGGTTTATGGGACTAGGTGGGGGAACCATAAATGATTGGGATCAAATGAAAATAGTTTCCTTAAAAAATATCCGGGCTATTGTAGATCTAGGAAACTAAAAGACGAAATATTCCAAATGGTAGCAAGACGTAGTGAAACATTGGAAGAGTATGTGGAGCATTTTGAATATAACCTCCAAAGGTCTCCCTCTCCAAATTTTCCTTTGCCTGATAATGTGATAAAAACTACACTGACTAGAGGGATGAAAGACCAATGGATAGAGACATTAAATATTATGGGTAAAGATGATATATATCAAGAAGACTATCATGATATTATTAAATTTTGTATCAAGTGCTCAAGAGGCAATACGAGATTGAAACCAACAGAACATGATGTGACCACCAAGGACAGAAAAATCTCTAGTGGAAGCATCACTCATGCAGAAATCAATAACCTACTGGAAGATTTCAAAATAGATATCTTGGGAAATTTGACGACACAATTAGACATCATGCAAGCCAAGTAGAAGCAGGCTGAAGCAGAACAGAACCTAGTGATATCTTTCCCTAGATGCAGGAAGAAGCATAGTTGTAAAGAATGCCCACTGGCTATGGTACAAACCTTTGCCATATGTACTAAAGATCATGCCACAGAAAGTTGCCCATCACTCCTAGGGTTAAAATCAGTCTTCAAGGAGGTCGAGGAAGAAACAAAACCAATCTGCCGACGAAATTAGTGTTGCCAATGCCAAGCATGACAAACAGGTACGCCTACTGATCCTCTTCCTTCATTCAGCCCTCGCAATATAATGCTCAACAATACACAGGAGCTATGTGGAAGAACCAAGCACCTTTTACTAATTGGTCACAGTAACCATTCTCTATGCCACCTTGGTCCAATCAATCAAATCAAAATAATAGTTGGCCAAATTCCCCTTACTTCCCACCATTTTGCCAAAACAATACATATCCATCTCAATGCCCACCCTCCACTTCATAGAACCAGAACTGGCAGTCAAGCTGGCAAAGACCTATAAACTAGCCAGCAGGAACAATCCCCTTGTCTCAACCTACACTACCAGCACCTTACACATTGCAACAAAATCCTCAAACTAATCTATGACCACAGCTATGTTTCTAGGAAAACTAGTGTCTTTTTGATGACTAGCCCTCTAGGATTGGCAACTATCCTAGAAATAAACAATCAAAGCTGTTGGGTCTCTATAATACTAACGACTACCCCATTAATATTGTAGTTTCATCCCTTATTAATAATGTTGTGTCCTATTATCCCCATATTGTTATTACTCTGCCCCATAGAATCCCTCTATTGTTATTTTCGTGGCTTTATATTATTATTGTTAGGTCAGTTGGGTTATATTGTGACTCCTTAGACTCCTATATATAGAAAGGAGGTTTTGTCATTTGAATCATCCAAGAATTGTTCATTTATGTAATG
>APFE031427249.1:0-10735 GCA_000404065.3 Pinus taeda
TCTTTAACAATGGAGCAGTTCGAATCAAGACTATTGATGAGTCTCAAACTCCTCTCATTGTGAATGGCCACCAATTGAAAGTTTATCATAAGCCACTCTCAAAAGAGGACTTTGTCAAAATGTTTCAAGAAAATTTTGCAATAAGGCTAGTGGAGAAGAATCCTTCTCCTCCATCAGCCTAATCTTTGTTTATTTCTGAATTGAAAAAAAAGAAAAAAAAAAATATGTGTATAAGCCTGAAAACCAATCTCAGATTGGCAGTCTTATACAGAAAATGTGGGGTGAAAATCAGGGACACCTGACACTCCATATTTTCCAAAAAAAAATCTCTCATCATTCCATCTTCATTCCATTTCACTTCACTCCATATTTTTCATTCCATTTCACTTCATTCCATTTCATTTTTTCACTTCATTCCATCCACTCCATTTCATATCAATAATAAAAATCCTTTTTAGGATTATTTCCATTCAGTTATTCTTTTCCTAACTAACTTTGTGCAGTTAAAAAGGGAGATGTCGTAGTTTCCGCAGCTGGAAACTGTTTCCACAGCTGGAAACTATTTCCGCAGCTCGCACCAGTTTCCACAGCTAGAAATGACTCTGTCTCTACAGCTAACAACACTCTGTTTCTAAAGGAAAATCTCAGTAAAAGGTTCACATTATCATCACCAAGGGCAGCAAGGATATGAGGTACCTGCAAGATCAAACAACAATAATGGATCAGCAACCTTAATCAACAAATAGCAAACTCATGAAGGTATGATCAAATCTTTTCCAAACAACAAATTAATGTCATTTTATGCATAGTTATTAAATCGTGGAAGAGCCACTAAATGCAATGATTCAGCAAAGATCATCCCACTTCTCCTCCACGATAATCCTTCATTCACCTCATACCCTTCTAACGGTCCCATGATCACTCTTAATTTAAACTCAAAATGGGACTGCGGTTTCATTTATTGGCCGTACGAAGAAGTGACCTATTATACTATGTCTCTTCACTACCATGATTTCCGCAGCCAATACTTATACGTGTGCGAAGCCACCCAGCTCTAAAGGATTCGGCCGTTATTCCATCCCCTTATCACTCCATTTCCGCACACATTTGAACTCATTTTTGTGTTCTACTCCCTCATACTCACACCATTTTCACTCCCATTTCCGCTGCAAACTCCACAACTCTATTCCAAATGCCACTTACAGTCCGTAATACGCTTTGCATTGCGGCTACTCCACTTACAACTGTAATTCATCCGTTTTTCCCGTGAGCATCCTCCTTGAGCATCCATACACAGTCAAAACTTCAGTCGAAGATTGAGAGCCGAAGATGGGAAAGCTGCTTAGAGCTGAACCTGAAGGTACAAAATATTTAGAAGGATATCCTCAGACGAAGGAAGCATTGAAGAAAGCAAAATGGTTAAAGTTCATTCAAAAGTTCAGAGTATATGATAAGGAGGTAACGAAGGCATTTGCTCGGTCCTTCAATGGAAACACCGTGGAAGTAGGGTACCTAAAATTTACAATAACAGAGAATACCATAGCCACAGCAACCAGTCTACCTCAGGTGGGAGACAGATGGTTTAAAAATAGAGGGCTGGAAGATCAGGCATGGAAGGACATGCTCAAGAACCCAGGTATGGACACTTCAATATTTACTAAAGGGATTCCTGTACATGTAATTAAGGAAGAATGGACTACATTGTTATTACTTGTTCAAAAGTTTATTACATGTGAGGGCCGCTTTGGTACCATGTATATGTACCATGCAAGAATTATGATGAAATTCATGGAAGGCCATGCCATCAATTTACCCTACTTTCTGTTAAGAAGCCTAAAGAAAATGAGTTCCACTGTCCAAAAGAATGTAGGCCATATTGAACCCCACTTGTATCATCAAGGGTTCATTAGAATTCTCATAGAGGATCAATTGAAAAATAATAATGATACATGGGAAAAGTTTTTAGTCAGGAATCATTTCCAAGAAGTAACTGAAGCTTCCGCTAGCAGTTCTCCTAGAATCCCAAAAGGAAGTAGGAGAACAAAAAGAGATGTTGCAACCCAAGATCCTCCTATTGAAGAAACTCAGGAAACCACTCAAGAAGAAGAGGAAGAGAGAAATAAAACCAAGAAACAGAAAAAGGATAAAGGGAAAACAATTGTTCAAGAATCATCTCCATCACCTGAACCTTCAGTAGAAGAAGACTCCCAAACCTTGGCTGATAGATTAGCACAACTACAAGCTGCTGCCCTCTCAAAGAAGAAACAGAAAGAAAAACAGAGTACCCAGCAAAAGAGCACTAGTGTACAAGTGAGAAGAAGCAGTAGACTTAAAGGAAGAATGAGTGTGACTAAAGAAAAACAATCATATTTCATTGATTTGGGAGAAGGTACACCTGAAAAGGCTCTAGCTCAGCTTGACCTTGAGTCCACTCCTCCACGGGAAGAGAGTCCCTTTCAGACAGAACCTCAAACAGAATTTGATTTTGAACATAGCCCAAGAAGAACACCTGAAATTGACCCTGACCAGAAGGAGGTATACAATTATTTAGAGGCCTTGGAGCAATCAGTTGCAGGTCCAAGCACCATATTGCCTCTTAATGAACAGGTCCAATCTTTAAAACAGGAGGTGTTTGAACTAGAAGTCCTGAACCGGCATATTAAACAAGAAAACGAAGCATTGAAAGAACAAAGCAAGGTGGACAAAATGGTCCATGAAAATACCATGCTTAACTTAGGACTTTGGCAGAAGAAGAATAGAAAATTGAAAGGAAAATGTAAGAAACTGAGCAGGGCATTGATCAATTTGAGGTTCAGGTGTTTAGTCAAGAAACCAAGGACAATTTTGGCAACAAGGAGAAAGATAAGAAGGCTAGATGTTTTGGCAGAAGCATCTGAGCACATGGATTGAAAAACAATGACAAAGTTTTGGTTGCATGAGGACATGCAACACCTTCACAGTGGGGGTATGTTGAGCCTCAAAACCTACACTTCTTTATACATCCTCTCAGCCTCCTTTTCCTATTCATTTCCTTCTTTTGCCACTCATTCCCTCCATCAAATTGCTCAAATCATTGTATTTTAGGACTTTTTACATGGTTTGCTAATTATGCTAATGACTGTGTTTGGTTTAGAATTTTGGTTCAAAGTGCTGCGTTTTCCCAGCTCACACAGGGTTTCCGCAGCTGATCCCGGTTTTCGCAGCCAACCCCGGATTCCACAACTGTTTTATTAAATGATATGCTCCAGGTGTCCTCTAGGAAGAAGAGCCACATGGGCAAGTTCGTGGAACCAAGGACATGGTGTGTGTCCTTCCAGCTCACCCAAACTAGTCATCAAAACTCGTGGTCAACGAGGAGGCAACTACAGTCAACAGAAGTCATTGGCGGTGGCACGGCTCTGTGTGTTCTGTTTTAGAGCACGTGAAGAACAGGTGGCATCCTCCTTAGCCACGAAGATAGTGGGAAACATGAATCCAACAGCGTATTGAATGCCCACAACGACTGTTTCCTAAATCCGAGGACGTAGCAAGACTACGTGGTTTTACACAGCTGCTCAAATAGCTTAGTTTTCGTTAAGTTAGTTTGCTTTCCTCTGTTATAAATAAAGCGTCTTTGAACGCTGGATAGTTAGCTGTTAGCTGCTGATATGTAATTTTGAACTCCCACTGTATTTTCTATTTTATGCACAATATATGAGAAGACTGTTTTCCATTTGAGCGTGTAATTGATCATTGAACCGGCTGGAGTAGGCAGAGGGCCCCTGTTTATTGAAGGCCTGTATAGTACTCTTTAATTTTCTGAATTTCTTTTTCTTATTTCATGTATAATAGTTGTACAGAATGCCTTTGATTATTGTGTTTTGATCATGTATAATAGCTGTATATAAACTTCGAATTCTGCCTATTTATATTTCTGCACTTTTCCATGACTGATGAGTGCATTATGCAGGTTTCTTAGGTGTGCCCGGGACAGTTTCTTTCTTTTCTTTTTCACAACTAGTGACACTTGTGATCATCTTGTCTATGTTGCTGACCTTCCTTGTTTTGCAACCTTTATTTCCTTACTATCATTTAGTTAATTTGCATAGTTGCTTTCTACTTTTAGACATCAAGTTGTTTATCTATTGATGGTTCCTTCTTCATAATTTAATATCTTCATTGAGGACCAAAATATCACTTAGCACAGCTTGGTTTAGTTGCTCAAGAACTCACAATTGCTTGGCTTATTTTTAATTGTTTATCACATGATATATTTAGTTAAAAGACAAGAGGTTAAGAAGAAGCTAAAGTATTTGTGACTAGTCTTTCTTTTATGTAGATTTACTTTAGTTTCACATTGCTTAGTTTTATTTGACATAGATTTCATCTTCATTTTCTTGCAGCAGCAGAGATACTGGGCCAATGTCATTAGTCTTTTATTTGATGCCTTTATTTTCATTTAAGAATTGATTTCATTTCAGTTGTTGTTCAAGCTTTCTTGTAGAATACTTTTAAGTTATAAAAAGCTCATCACAATCTCACACACTTCACTCGCTTTATTTCATTTCCATCACATCACAGTAGGAGATATATACTTGAAAAAAAACTTAAAAGGTTAAAAACGACAAAAGCTTAAGAAATAGTTGCCTAAGTACATACAGTACACCTCACTTCATCAGCTTACGAACCCCGGGTTGACATTTAAAAGTTGCAATTTAGACATCACTAAATTGACCAAACACCTACATGGTAGGATTGGGATGATGTGGCAAGTCTTCAGCGAATAAGGAGGTGCCAAGTGGTAGCCCACCATTAGCCCTCACAAATCGCATATCGCAGGAGTAAGTATTTCGGTGTTTCAAATCGGCCCTCGAAAGGTTTAGGGTTGGGATGCGATGAGGCAATAGCAATTGGTGAAGGGGAGAACATGTATCAGCCCCAGCCCCGACAAGGTTAGTGATGCGATGCGATCACATATCGCAAACGCCACAGTAATAGAAATTGGTCTTGGCGTAGGTGGGTTCTGAAGGCAATAGACCCTAAACGCGATGTATGTTTATATGTCGCAGTTTAAAGTCCCAGTGGGTCCACAATCGCAATGTTTCTGTTTAACAAAACCTTCACCGTTGAACTGCCGATAGCAATGAGTGGGAGAATTCCGGATGCGAGAGTTTTATAAGTTCCAGGTTAATATCTTGTCAGGTCCATAACCCTGTACCATAGCATTTTGTAGTGTTAAGAACCTGCAACTTAGCTAATTGTGATTGCAATACGGCCCACAGTGCGGCAAAATTTTCGCTTCCTTTGCGAATTTTGGAGTAGAAATGTAGTTTTTTGCCAGTTTTAGAGCAATTTGTGGAACAATTAGTGGAGAAACTAGGAGAAGTCATAACTTCTTTAGTTCTTATCCAAATTGGATGCAAAAAGAGGCTAGATAGCCATTTTTTAGTATGTTGAACTCATTGAGACAAGTTTCAGAGGCATCTAAGCATTCTAAACACACTTTTGTTGTAATTTGAGCATAATAGAGAGGCCCAAGCCATTGGAAGCTAGACCAAGGAGACATAGCCCAGGAGGGGTGAAATCCTTTATCATGTTCTTGTTGTGTGTTATATTTTGATGTTCTTTGCTGTCATATTGCTGATGTTCAGCATATGTTTTTATGTTAAATTGTTTATAACATTTACATAAGAAACTCTCATGGGAATCTGTTAATTGCAAAAGTTTTTGAATCCCTAAGCACTTGAAAAATAAAATAATAAGAATCTTGGGTTTATTTCTAATGGGGAATTAGAGACATAATTATTAATTTGATCCAATTCATATCAAGTTGGTATCATAGCACTGGTTTTCCTTACTAGATTTTCTTTGTGAAAGGAGGATTTAATCGTTTTCAAGTTTATGTAATGTTCACAAGGTTAAAGCTCAAAAGAGGTGAAGCAAAGCTGGTTGAAAGCCATGAAATTGGGTCAAAGGGAAGAAGAGCAAGGTTGTCAAAGTCTTCTACACCAGTTCAATCTCAAGTTGTAGAAGTTGCAGTTGAGATTCCAACACCAATACAACCTCAAGTTGTCATTGAGTCTTTAGAGACCATGTCTCATGAAGGAGAACCTATCATGACAAAAGATGCAAAGACCTTCAGAAAGTATTTTTTTGATATAGCAGAGATGGTGACGGCCATCTATGAAGAGAGGAACAACAGACTACAAGGAGAAAGTTCCAAGCCTCCCAATGGGGAAGGCTCTTCAGAAGGAGGTAATGGAAAATAAGAAAAAGGAAAAGGAAATAATGGGAATGGAGACAAACTTCCACCACCTCCACCATCTTCTTCATCTTCTTCTTCGAAAGAATATTCACACTCTTCCAACAATACCACCATTACCCATACTCATCATCATTCTTCAAAAGGGGTTGGTAAATCACCTTTTCTGAAGCTTGATGTTAAATTCGAGTTGCCTATGTACAATGTAGAAGTTAATGCAGAGAATTTGGATAACAAGATTCGTCAGTTGGAGGTGTATTGTAGAATTTAGAACCTTCAAGAGGATGATATCAAAATTCAGTTGGCTTCATTAAGAATGGAGGGTGTAGCACTTGTATGGTGGGAAGCAAGGACTCAAGACGAGATTAAAAAACATGGTAAGATATCTATTTCTTGGTCTAATTTCATTGCCTCTATAAAAATATAGTTCTACCCTTTAGCTCATATGAAAAAATCCATTATGAATTAGCAAAATCTCAGACAGTTGAAAGGTCAAAATGTGCAAGAGTATACTTAAGAGTTCAGGAAAAGAGCTCTTATGCTAGGAGTAGACTTACAATCACAAGATACCTTGCTGAAATACATAGGAGGGTTGCATATCTATCTTAGACATACCATTATTATGTTTAGTCCCACGAACCTTGATGAGGTTTTTGTTCAAGATACACAACTCGATGCAAGAGGGAAAAATATACAGGAAGAAGGTAAGAAGAAGCCATTTCATAGTGTTGAAAAAGGGAAGAAGTTTAAAGTAAAGTAGAAGAAAAATTCTTATGTTAAGAAAGAAGGGGAGAAACACGTGTGCAAGAATTGTTCCAAGGAAGGACATGATGAAGTGCATTGATGGAAGCTTCATTTGTAATTACGACAGAAGAAATTCCGCAATAAAGGAAAACAGAACACCAAGGTTGCTGCATAACAAGACTTGGGTTCAGATTCAGGAGATGAAACAAAAATCTCAGCCACAGTCACCAAAGGAAAATCCATAGCAAAATAAAGCAAAGAGGTCAAAAAAGAGGCAGCCGTAGCAAGTACCAGTGCAAAAAATAATATCCACATCATTTCAAATGAGGAAAACCGAATAGAGCTATTCCATATCTGGGTCATTTCCAGACATATGAAAATTGATACGTTGTTTGATAGTGGATCACAGGCCAACTTAATTTTTGCAGATTTGGTTAAGAAAATGAATCTGGAAACCATGCCCCATTTCAGACTGTATCCATTGGGATGGATAACTAAGGATGCTAATCTACAGGTCACACAAAAATGTATTTTCAGGTTTGCAAACACTGTTAATTTCATTGATGAAGTTGAATTAGACATTGTGCCATTGGATATCTCAGGAATTGTGTTGAGAAGTTTGTATTTGTATGATAGGAAGGTTGTTTTCCACAGATTTGAGAAAAAATACCATTTGTTCAAAAACAGAGTGGATTACATTGTGAAAGCCCATCACAGGAAACTTAACTTGTCTTTGGCAAGTGCAGGTGAAATGAAACAACTAGTTAATTCCAACAAGAGTCTCATGCTCCTCATGATTAAGCAAAAGAATGACATGGAGCAAGAACCCTTTGCAGGATGTGATGTGAAGCTTAAAGTTGAATTGGTTGATGTGGTCAATCAATATGGGGACATGTTTCAAGAACCAAAGGAATTGCCACGAAAAAGAGGAATTCAACATGAAATTCAGCTACAGCAGGACTGTCCACTCCCAAACATTGGTATGTATCAAATGTCAATTCTAGAAAGTTTAGAAATTAGAAAACAAGTCCAGGAATTTCTAGATAAAGGAGTAATTCATCCTTCTACTTCGTCATGTTGTTCACCAATTGTATTGGTACCTAATAAAGACGGGACTTGGTGCATGTGTGTAGATTATCGAGCTTTAAATAAGATCACAATAAATAATCGATACCCACTTCCCAGAATAGATGATTTGCTAGATCAGTTGAAAAATGCAAATTATTTTACTAAATTAGACTTGAGAAGTGGATACCATCAAGTAAGAATAGTTGAGGAGGACATTTGGAAGGTTGCTTTTAAAACCAAACATGGATTGTTTGAGTGGTTGGTTATACCATTTAGTCTTTGTAATGCTTCAGCTACATTAATGAGAGTTATGAATGATGTTTTAAGATCATTTCTTGATGAATTTGTAATTGTTTATTTAGATGATATTGTGATATTCTGCAAATCACAAGAAGAGGATGTCAATCATGTTAGGAAAGTGTTGGATGTCTTGAGAAAAGAAAAGTTATTTCTGAAGATGTCTAAATGTGAATTTGGGAAAACTTCTTTAGTATATTTGGCCACATAGTTGGAGGAGGTGAGCTGAAGATTGACCCCTATAAATTTTCGGTCATTGTGAATTGGCCAACACCCAAATCAGTTATAGAAGTAAGGAGTTTTTAGGAGTAGCATAATACCGGAGGAATTTTATTTCCAATTCCTCCTCCATAGCAGCTCCACTACATGTGTTGACCAGTGTGAAGGTTGTCTTCCAATGGGGAGGAAAACAGCAAAAAGAATTTTATGCTTTGAAACAAAAGATCAGTTCAGCCCCAATTTTGGCATTGCTGGATTGGAAACAACCATTTTAAATACAAGCAGATGCAAGTGACTATGCCATGGGTGTAGTTCATTTACAACATGGTAAGCCCATTTCATTTCATTCTGAAATTTTTAATGGTGTTGTTATTAACTATCCTATGTATGATAAAGATGTTTACACATTGGTACAAAGTGTGAAGAAATGGAAGCATTATTTTATGGGAAAAGAAACCATTATTCACACCAATCATCAGCCTTTGCAATATCTACAATCTCAAACCAAATTGCATCAGTCAAGGCAATTTCGTTGGATGGGATTTTTACAACAATTCCAATTGGTGGTAATCAGGTACATGAAAGGAATTTATAACAGAGTTGTTGATATGCTTTCTAGATCGATTGTAAATGTAGCCATTTTACTCAAGAATAATTTTGTTTTTCCTAAAAGTTATGTTGAACAATACTCGCAGAATGCTAACTTTCAAGAGGTATATTTAAACTTGAGTCAAGGCCACCAAGTTCAAGAATTAGACTACCATGTACATGATAATCTGTTGTATCATTTGGGAAAAATTTGTGTTCCACAGGGAGAGAGAGTAAATATCACAATGGAAGCACACACTTCTCTTATTTCTAGTCATTTTGGTGTAAGTAAAATAATGGTAGATCTTTAGAGGTATTTTTATTAGCCTCGTATGCTTGAAAGTGTGTCACATTTTATAAGAGGTTGTTCATTGTGTGCAGTCAGTAAGACTAGTAATAGGAAACTAGGATTGTACACACCACTTCCAGTGCCTTCAAGACCATATGAAAGTGTTTATATTGATTTTGTAGGAGGTCTTCCTTTATCAAGGAAAAGTTGTGACTATTTGTATGTATTCATGGATAGGTTCAACAAGATGTGCATATTAATGCCTTGTAAAAAGAAAATTACAGCTGAACAAACAACTCAACTTTTCTTTCAAAATGTATGGGTTCATTTTGGATTTCCTACTTCTGTTGTCAGTGATCGTGATTCTCGATTTGTTGGGAATTTTTGGTCAAGTTTATGGAACTTAATGGACACCAAATTGAATAAAAGTACAACCTTCCATCCCAAAACAGATGGTCAAACTGAAGTGGTAAACAAGACAATAATTCATTTGCGAAGAGGATATTTCAGCAAACATCCTAATTTGTGGGATGAACAACTGCATTATATTCATCATGCTCACAACCGAGAAAAACACTCTTATACTCTAACTTCGCCTTTTGAGGCATGTTTAGGTTATTTGCCTAAATCGCCTTTGGATTTCATATTTGAGAAATATGTAGTTGTAGATGGACATAGTGATATAGATAGTGCAAAGAAATTCATTGAGAAAATTCAGTTGATTCACAAAATAGTTCAAGAACAACTAGAAAAGAGTCAAGGCAAGTATAAGGCAAGGCATGATAAGCATCATGTGGATCATCAATTTCAAGTAGGTGATGAAGTTTTGCTATACACTAGGAAGAGGCTTCAAGGTGAAGGTAAGAAGCCGAAACCAATTCATTAGGGTCCATTTAAAATTATGGAAAAGATTGGTAATAATTCTTTCAAGCTTGATTTGCCTTCATATATGTTATGAAACCAGCTCAAGAAAAGATAGAAAAGATAGATCAACGCCTTAGAATTCAGCCTCTTTGAGGGGGCAACCTCCTTTACATTACATAAATGAACAATTCTTGGATGATTCAAATGACAAAACCTCCTTTCTATATATAGGAGTCTAAGGAGTCACAATATAATCTAGCCGACCTAACAATATAATATAAAGCCACAAAAATAACAATAGAGGGATTCTATGGGGCACAATAATAACGATATGGGGGAAATAGGGGCACAACAATATTAATAAGGGGTATAACTACAATAGTAATGGGGTAATCACTAGTATTATAGGACCCAACATGCCCCTC
>APFE031427257.1:0-21160 GCA_000404065.3 Pinus taeda
TGTTTGAAGCAGCGAAACCCTAGAATCCAAAGCTCTGATACCAAATTCTATGAACCAGCTCAAGAAAAGATAGAAAAGATAGATCAACGCCTTAGAATTTAGCCTCTTCGAGGGGGAAACCTCATTTACATTACATAAATGAACAATTCTTGGATGATACAAATGACAAAACCTTCTTTCTATATATAAGAGTCTAAGGAGTCACAATATAACCCAGTCGACCTAATAATAATAATATAAAGCCACAAAAATAACAATAGAGGGATTATATGGGGCATAGTAATAACAATATGGGGATAATAGGGGCACAACGATATTAATAAGGGATGCAACTACAAAAGTAATGGGGTAATTACTAGTATTATAGGGACCCAACAATATCAAAAGGCTAGTGGAGTTAGTGGTTGATTTGGTCAAGAAAGCTATCTCAACGAAATCTTAAGCGTGTGAAAATGATTGTTGAGTGTTCCATAACCTATAGAATTTACTAAGTGACTCAACACATAAAATTCATAAATAGAGGAAGGCATTGAGTCTATTCGGCTGGATTTTTGGGAGTGTGAGAGAATTCTATTGTTGGGGGAATTGTGAGCGAGTAGAGATTATTGAAGCCACTCACATTGTATTGCACAGATATATCAGAATTATGTATGCAGAATTCAAAGATGATTTGTGTTGCAGAGTGGAGGAGACTTGGTTTTAGGGAGCACTAATTGTTGTGAGCAAAAGAAAATAAATAACCCTCTCTAGGAAAAAAAATTGATTCAGAATTGATGTCCAGAATGATGTTGTTATTGGGTTTCTCATGTTGAGCGAATTGAGAAACCAGTACGAAACATTTATGAAATGTGGTCCGCATGGAGGAAGTGAAGGCATGGAGGCTTCATAGTAGATAGTGATTTGGTAGATTCAATAGAACAAAGAGATTTATCCATCCAATAGGAGTTGGATAGTCCAATGGTATTTGGGAGAGGATAGTTGGTCTTGGGAGCTTCTAGCATATGGTAGTATGTATTTCCTAGAGAGAAACAGATTTATTGGCTAATAGGTGCCATCATACTATGAAGGAATTCGACTCTCCCAGCTTATGGGTGTAAGCTAATCCATGTAAAATTTGTTTAGTAGATTAATAAAATAATTGAGAAACACAACAACAGCAGGATGGTTTTATCCTGAAAGGGTTTCCACCAGAAATAATTGTGTTCTTATGGGTGCATGCTTGTGTTAATATTTCTCATGGTTATTTCTAATGGTTATTATGTTTTGAGTTATTGTTGCTTACATCTTTTGATGAGTGGATGTTTTGAATGTGCATGAATATTTGAGATTGTAAAAATAATATTTAAAATTGATATAAAGGCCATCACTAGTGATTCACCCCCCTCCCTCACTTAGTAGTGAATACATTTCCAATTAGTATCAGAGTTGGTTCTCTTTAGTGAAGCTTGACCACTTGGAGAATAGTTCGTGGATCATGGCCTGAAGCAATAAGAAGATGTATCAAAAGGAAAAGAATTTGAAGAAGGAAGAAAATTGATCTATTGAAAAAGAAGCTGCAAATACTGAAATCTCATCCAAATCAAATGTATCACGAGGTAATATGTTGATAGGATTTTTTAATTATAATTCTGATGATTCTATTGATTTTGGCAGTGATGATGAGAAGGATTGTTGTCATTAAGGTTGAATATGAATCAACAATGGTTATGATCAAATAATTAGCTACTCAAGTGGATAAACTAACAATTGCATGTAGAGACCATAAGAAATTGTTGCAGATTTGTGATGAGAAGGAGAAAATTCTTAAGGAGGAGCTTACGACCCTGAGAATCCAACTAGAGGATTCAAAGAGAAATTAAGAATTAATGTGCAACAAGAAAAAGAAAAGAAATATTATGTTGAAGCACTCGAAAATGTAGTAGATAAATTGAGAAAGAAAATAGAAGAGAAAGACCAGCAGCTTAAAAAAATTAAGAGCAACATAGCATAAAGAAAATCTAGCTCTAACCTTCTAAAGGAGATGCAAGTTCAGATGTAGGAAAGAATCCTACAACAAAAATTGTGAGCATCCTTGACAATGTTGGAGAAATGAGGCAACAAATTCATCAGCAGCAAAATAGAATTTGAAAGGATCTTCTATGCCAAGAAGATCATATGCTCCTATATTTTACAGTAGCATAGTTCAAAGGAGAAATTGAAATTCATTTGCTCCCTTTATGAATGGGATTGAGTGTTTCAATTGTCACCTATTTGGACATGTCGCAGCCTATTGTAGGATAAAATTAGATACATCTATGCAGTAGCTTGGACAACAAAGAATGGGATCCTCTTTCAGGTATACAAGTTTGTTTAATGGTTTATTTTATGCTTGTAACCTTTGGATTCTTATCTTGGTCATGTAGAATGTTATATGTGTCACAATTTTGGACACATGGACAAGGATTACTAGATTCTTAGATCCATGAGACCTTCGTTACAAAAGCAACAGCCAAAGA
Source organism: Pinus taeda (assembly GCA_000404065.3). Classification (NCBI taxonomy): domain Eukaryota; kingdom Viridiplantae; phylum Streptophyta; class Pinopsida; order Pinales; family Pinaceae; genus Pinus; species Pinus taeda. The sequence goes on from APFE031427257.1 coordinate 2,496, forward strand.
AGCATGCAAAACCAAGGAACCAATAAGGAGTTATGTGGAAGAAAAAGGAGGAACGGTTAGGAAAGTGTGGTATTTCTCTTTTCTCATGTGGTGAGGATGATAAGTGGTACATAGATAGCGGATTTTCACATCACATGTTAGGAAATAGGAGCAAATTTCACTTCCTAAAGAGAATCGAGAGTGGTCATGTTGTTTTTGAAGGGAGTGAACCAGTGACAGTATTGAGAAGTGGCAAGGCCAACCTTGGTGAAACGAGGACCAATGTTGAATATGTATCTCTCATTGAGGTTCTTAAGCACAACATTCTAAGTGTGATCCAAATGGTGGATGGAGGTAAGGAAGTGGTCTTCAACTCCAAATTTTTCTTCATTGGGAAAGAAGGATTAAAGAGGATAATTTCTAAAGGAGTTAAGGCACTAAAAAATGTTTATGTATTAAATATAAGAGTAAGCAAAGAAAGGAGATCAAAGAAGTACTCTTCAACTTTAGATTCAAAGTAGAAGAGATAAACACAAATTGCAGTCCTCTCTTGCATGATAGATATTTTAGACTGCAAAATGGATGTGAAGCCTTCAGAGGCTCAGGTGGAGTATATGGAACATTTTATTTTTGCATGCAGTAGTTTGTATTGATCCTTATCTCTTTGATTATGTTTTCTTGATGATGGATTTTTTCTACTCATGTTGTCTTTGCTAAGGTGTGATCAGGAAGAGAGATGGCACATATTCAAGGGGAGCACTTTATATGCTTCCAACTTTTTGATGGTTTTGATGGCACCATGGTTCCTTGTAGCATTTGGCTATATGTCCCATGCTATATTTGTATTTGATATATCATTGTTGTAAGATCTTGTATTTTGGTTATGCATGGATAATTTACTACATATGCAGTTGGCTTGTACCATGCATTTTGGGCTGATGATATGCATGTGGTGGTGCCATGAAGATTAGTATGATGATGGTGCATGATGCTCATATTTATGATGGATGTGTTTCATATTGATATGGTTGCTACATATGATGAAGCTTATGTTTTTTAGTATGGTTTCTGATGTGATGTTGTTGTTGTCGTTACATCATTATATGTTTATTTGCTGATATCGGTTTTTTAGTATCTTGTAGAGGATCATGCTCCATATAATGGCTATTGTTTATGCCATGTAATGCTATAGAGTTCATATATTGGGTTGATTGGATGATATATTTCTAATTCATGATGGTGTTGATACAGGCTATAGTTGGGCCACTATACATTGTTATGTGTTGATGATTATTGTTGATATATGAGTCCATGGTTGATGATTTGGGGAGGCTGATACATGTCTCTTATGTATTGAAATTATCTTGTTGCCATAAAGAGGACATGTGGTTGATCATATTATCTATGTACTTGCATTATGACATTGTATTAGACATGCATTAATGAGAGGAATGTTATGAGAGGCATTTTTGGCATATGTTACATAATGAGCCATTAGAGTTAGTCTAGCTATGTATGGGTTGTTAGTAGTGTTGTTTCAGCCATGTATTTCATGTATTATTATTGTACACTCTCATACTTATCATGGTGGGACATTCTTGAGTCATGTATGCATTGAGAGAGAGTCATGTGAGTCATGGTTCAACCATATATGTGCTTATTGATGTAATTGTACAATCATGTTTTATCATTTTAGAAGCCATGTAATATGCCTATGAAGCCCTATACTTTATTTCATATCATTTGGTCATAGTCATTGGTCCATGTGGAGTAGTCTCTTACATATAGCAATGAGGCATTGGTAGCTATATACATCATTTTACATTCAGCCATGGATATGCTTGTATTCAATGTAGTATGGTTGGTCATATTGTTGTGACCTATCATCATGTATTTACTGCCACCATGTCTTCCTCAAAGGATGTTATACCTTCTCATTGAGATAGGAGTGAGAGATGTTGCTTCTGGATAGTCATTGTTGTTGTCAATATATGTTTTTTCTGTTGTTGGATAGTTCAGTGTGGAGAGGGTGCATTTGTTGCTATTTCTTTAGAGTTGGTTGGACATATGTTGTTGCTTCTATGGATTTTATCAAAGTTGTTGCTACTAGTTGCTCATATTATATTGTTGCTATGAGTGTTGGTGATTTGATCTACTACTACTATGACATGGATTATGTTATTGTTTCTTCAAGAGAGACAACATGTGTTTCAATTCATGATGTTGATGGGAGATGTATATTGTTGCTCTAGTGTATTGTTTTTTGGGCATAGCTTGTGTCCAGGGGGAGTTTATTGCACATATTTTTTAGTTATGTGGGGGAGCATTGTTCTCTTTCAGTCTTGCACTCCATTGTTCATCACCTGCATATGATATTGAGTGGAGTATATTTTTTTGTTGATGAAACCCATTGCATGTAGAGGAGTATACATAATTCATCCTTGACATGTTTATCCTTTTTTCATTTATGTCAAAGGGGGAGAATGTGAGGATGAGGATCAGTTTTCAGAGGATAGATTTAGATGGTTGTTTCAGCTAGGGTTGTCATCAATGCCAAAGGGGGAGATTGTTAGCATTGATGTGTGTTGGAGATGTGTTGTTGGTTGGCATTGATGTCAACCTGGTTGCTTGGGTTACAGGTGAGTTGGTTATGCATGTGTATGTGTGACTACAAGTGGCTTGTGTATGGTTGATGTGTATATGTAGATGGTCCTTGGCATGTCCACTAGCTTGGAGATGTGTTTTGCAGGTGTTGCATATAGATTGTGATCAAGGATGTCATGGTCCTTATGATCATGTTGTTATTGAGTTGGATGATGGTGTGTTAAACTGGTTTGGAGGATTTCCCATGATGATCAGTTGTGTAGAGGAGAATTTGTATTGGAGATGTGATGATCTTCTTGATCATGTTGTTGCATCCAAATGTTGGTGGTTGCTACAAGAGTTAGAGTTGAGGAGCCTTGTTGCTTAGGTCTCTCATGTTGATGATGTTATACATTGGGATTGTAGAGGATCTACAACTATCAGTGAATGTTTGAGATGTTTGTACAGGTGTTGGAGGATGTTTGACATGTTTTGGAGCTACATATTGATGGCAGAGTGTTTGAGGAGTAGTTTGATGGCCCAGGTGCTAGTATGGTTGTTGGTTGGCATCCTAGTCAACCTAGTTTGGATGATGATGATGATAGTGATGTGGCAGTGATTTGGTTAAGTGTTACAGAGTTGTGAGTGACTTCCATAGGAGGCTTTTCAATCTCTGGAAGAAGGTGGAGCAGTTTCTAAGATGATAAAAGATGTTTTCCTTCATCCTCTTCCCCAGTCACATGGATGTTGAGTCATGGGAGTGACTGAAAAGCTCCAGTCACTAGCAAGAAGGCCTATGAGAGCAACCGAGGGGTTCCAGTTGCATTGATCTTGTGTTGTGGGTTTGATTGAGGTTTTTCATGATTTTTTCTCCGCATTCCTCGCACTACTCAACTAATTTTTTTTGTTGTGGTGATGTTTTTGATCGAAAATTTTCGGTGTATGGTAATAAGAGTTCATGGTCCCTCTAAAAGTTGATCAAGGTTGAAGGTATAAGAGGGCTAGTGGAGTTAGTGGTTGATTTGGTCAAGAATACTATCTCAACCAAATCTAAAGTGTTTGAAAGGATTGTTGAGTGTTCCATAACTTGTAGCATAAACTAAGTGAATCAACACAAAAAAATGATAAATAGAGGAAGGCATTCAGTCTATTTGGTTGGTTTTTTTTAGATTGAAAGAATGCTATTTTTGGGCACATTTTGAGTGAGTATATATTGTCAAAGCTACTCACATTGTATTGCAGAGATATATCAGAATTATGTACACAAAATTCAGAGATGATTTGTGTTGCAAAGTGGAGGAGAATTGGTTGTAGAGATTAGTGATTTTTGTGAGTAGAAGAAAGAAATAACCCTCTCTCATAAAAGTTTTTGGTTCAAAATTGATGTGTAGAACAATGGTGTTGTTGGGTTTCTCATGTTGAGTGAATTGAGAAACTAGTATGAAACATTTATGAAATGTGGTTCGGATAGAGGAAGTGAAGGCGTGGAGGCTTCATAGTAGACAGTGATTTCGTGGATTCAGTAGAAGGAAGATATTTCCCCATCCAATAGGAGTTGGATAGTCCAATATTAGTTGGGCGAGGATCATTGGTCATGGAAGCTTCTATCAAATGGTAATCTGTAGATCCGAGAGAGAAACAAATTTCTTGTCTTATAGGTTCCAACATACTATGAAGGAAGTCGAGTCTTCTATATTATGGATGTAAGCTAATCCACGTAAAATTTGTTCAACATATTAATAAAATAATTTAGAAGCATAGCAATAGAAAGGTGTTTTTTTCTTGAAATGGTTTCAACCAGAAATACTTGTGTTCTTATGGGTGCACTCTTATGTTAATATTTATCATGGTTATTATGTTTTGAGTTATTTCTACTTACATGTTTTGATGAGCTAATGTTGTGAATATGCATGGATAATTGAGATTATGAAAATAAAAAAACATTTAAAATTGATATAAAGGTCAGTACTACTAATTCACCCCCCCCCCAGTAGTGAATACATTTCCAACAACTGAAGCTAACTTATTTATCAATGTTTAATTTTCTATCATTAGATAATCAATGTTCTCCTTAGTAGCTTTAGTGAAGGTTGCATTTACTGCTGCAACTACTCTTGGATTTTTCCTTGTATTTGACACAATCACCCTCTCTATATTAATAGCAATAGGGATGAGGGTAATTTGGAAAATTCCTTCTCCTCTCCTACATTATCTTGCTCTTCAACTAATCGAAAGTAAATTTTGAGATATCCATTACCCTGTCATCTGGCAGAGGAACTAATCCCATATTGCTAAATGGGAGGTGGCTACTAGTCAAAGGTGGGGACCGATAGGTTGTTTCTTCTGCAATTGACATAATGTCCATTTCCTAAACATCATCCTCTTGTTCATTATCAGTTTGTTGAGCCTACAAGTCCTCCTCCTATTTCCTCCTACTTTCCTCATCCAACATATTTTTCGCTCCTCTTTTTCCTTTTGGTTTTGTAATGCTTCTTCATGTTTTTTCCTTTCTTCCTCTTCTTTCTTCCTTCCTAGCTCTTTATTTCTTCTCTTTGTCGTTCTTCCTTTTATTTTATTTCCTCCTCTCACTTATGTTCCTCTTCTCGCTTCTTATATTCTTACTGTTTCTACTTCTCTTCTTGTTTCTGCTTCTCCTCATCCTTCTTCCTCCAAGATTCTTCAAATTATTTTCTTTGTTTCTTGGCTTCAATATCACCTGTAGTTGTCAGATATACTTTAAACTTTCTACTCCTCTCTACTTTAAGATCATGTGGAATCTTCCTCTTAGGCTTAACAAAATTATCTTGAGTAGACATTTCCTATTTCTCCCCTTCTTGCACAACATTTTATATGCAAGGTGTGATTGAAGGGCCTGCCTCATCACTTGATAATGTCACCCTAAAATCATTGTACTAGTTCTTAATTTTCTCCTCATATTTCAGAGACATGGAGATATAAGGCCAAGAAAAATGTAGCTTAGCACATTTCTGATTACATACCCCCTCGGGGTCATACCTATGAAAAATTATTTCACCAAATCTGAGGCAAGATGGTTCTTCAACTGCCACTTTTGATGCCTTCATACTCTTCAACTCATAAGACCCCACTTGTAGGGGAAGGTGAGGCCATGGTGCCTTCTTCTTCTTCTACAATAATTCTGATAGCCCTGAACAAAGATAGTATGCAATCTCATGCATGATCACCTTATGAGTGACATACTTTGTTAAGAGATGTGGAGGCTTCTGAAAACTGAAGACCCTAATATAGGTTCCCTGAGTATAAGGGAACCAACCTACAACTTCCACTACCATTTATTTAGTATGATCAGACATGCAAGGTGCCTCTTCTTCAAATATAATTTGGTAGAGCACAACAAACAAGTCCTCAGCCAGCCTTTCATAAATTCCTCAGTAACCACATTTGAAAGAAGCTTGCAATATATGTCGATAGGGAGAGGCTCTTGTCGAGTCCAATTCCATTCTAGACCTGGAAACACATTTCTTATGGAGATCCCATCAAGCAGGTATGTGGACATGAAAAAGAAATTTTTCCTACTTTCAACATCTTTCTTCGCATTTGATACATTGGATTGTAGTTGTTAAGAAAGTATAATTTCCCAGTTGAATATCTTCACATCAGTCACAATCGAGTAGAGCATGTAAATCCAACCTTCCTCACAATAGTCACTGCTCTCCCATCCATACAACCTTCAACAAATTGCCATGAGGTAATGTTATACCTTCTTTAGTGATCTTATCCTGTAAATCCCCTCTAGATTTTGGAAAAGCTTGATGGGTTACTACCACCATGATATTATCACATCATTGGTATTCAAATGGGACCAAACTACATAATATTGAGAATTGAGAAGAATTTTGGGCCTTGGCAATTTTTAATATGTGTGGAGATCATGTGGCTCATATGTTGCAAACATTTGTCCATTTGCACTACTCAAGATCATTTTCTTGGTGTCTAGACCCTACAAGATCCATCCAATAGCTTATGGACATGGGAACACTAGATCCTTGCAAGAAACCTTATGGATCTTGGATCTCTTAATCCTTATGTATATTTCCATGTCCTCGAGATTCTCTGGGAACTCCTTGTTCAAAGCATATTTTATTTTTAACCATGATAAAGCAGTGGACATGTCCACCAAACACATAGTATCTACCATGAAAGGTGTTCCTCGTATTGAACTTTCCCCAACATATTGTGTACTACTTTTAGTGACTTCCTTGGATGGTTCTTATCTTGTGACCAAAGGCATTATACCTGTGGAAGATGAGATGTTGATAAGCTCTTGAATGGAAACACTTGGAAATGGAGAAGAGCTCATGGAAACACAAAGTTAGCCGTCAGATAATCTCCTATTCTATCAAGCCATGAAATTGAATAGAGAGTTATTGAGAGAAGAAATTTTGGAAGGAATAAGCACAAGAGGCAATATTGAGGAAATAAGTGACCTAATTGGTCACTAGAAGTGTGAACTATGCAATGGATGAGGAGAGATTGAACATGCTTGATTAGCAGAGGCAAAGATGAAGGATAGGGTTTGGGATTGTGTAATGTGTAACTGCTAAGAGAGAGAGGCTAAGGGACTGCATAATTCACTGTTACAGTGGGAAAATGTTGGCAGTTATTGATTGGAACTACGCAGTGTGTAGTGGAGGCTAGGGCTTGTGCAGTTGTGATCACAGATGGTAGAGGAAGGATCTCAAGTGACTATAATTGTGCAATGCACAGTTGGAGAGAGAGAGGCCTTGAGAATTTTGCATGTCAGATCAATAGGGACAAGGCCTTGGAAACGTGTAGTTTTAGTGATGGAGAGGCAGATCAATTCGAAATTTAGCTAAGTGTGGATCAAAAGGAAGTGATGAGTATTGTGAGAAGATAACAAGCGTAAATAGACTAATTTGCAATGATAATCGGAATGTGAAAGGACTTTGAATGTAAAACAACACTAGAAAATAAGCATGCAAGAGAATATTCACACATGAAACAACTAAATATAGAAAAAAGAAATACTTTTAATGTAAAAACAAGGGTAAAAAAACACGTACGAAAGAAAAAATGATAAAACCAAAAGTAAAAACAAGTAAAAGGAATAATTACTAAACTCACCTAAAATATATGTGCACATGCGACCAAAAGCTCCTTGTGCTCAAGAAATGAAAAGAGATCCAAAGATGAGTGTGAGAATGAGCTCTAGCCTAACTTATTATATAGGTGATCACTTGCAGATCTAGGGTTAAGGTTTTGTGCATGCATGTCTAAAATATAGGAGTTAGGATTAGAAGTTGCCACTTGTCACCAAGTAAACCTTCGAAAGTGTGCTACATTGTTAATGAGGTTTGCATAGTTTCTATGCACAAGGAATGCGTATTTGCTATCCAAAGTGACTGCACAGTTGACTAGGTCAAGGAACTATGCAGTTCACTAGCACAAAGAATTGTACAGTCATCTAGCTCAAGGGACTGCAAAGTTTCCTATCACAAGAGACTACATAGTTCTCTATTAGATAGGATTGTGTAGTTTCTCTAGTCAAGGAATTTCATATTTTCTAGCAATAGCGAGTGCATAGTTGTGATTATCAAGCAATGGTTGTCAACTCAAAGTTTGAAACTGGGAGCTAAAAAATAAACATGCAAGATCAAGTAGTTGTGACACTTGATATCACTAGAAGATGACTTGACACTTAGAAAAATAAGACCAAGGATGACTTGAGTAACCCAAAACAACATTTCACAAGACCAAAGGAGGTTCCAAAATTAGAATATAAGAAACATTTTGGAGGTATTTGTAGCAGCTACAACACGACGATTCACTAGAGGAACCCCAAATTCTCTATCTAATTCCATATTAATGCACAATTTATATCTTCCAGGAAGTATTGTTTCATCCTAAGACTCTCAATGGGAGCCATCTATACATAAAATTCTTTCTCATGAAACCCATGAAGCAAGCATAATAATAAATTCATTTTCTTACAAAAATCATAATTACAATGTCATTATGAAGACCGAACCTAGTTACACTTTCTTCAACACTCCCTCTTAACCTGGGATGTATTCATAATGGTACTTGGTCATTCTCAATCTGAAAAATTTATAATAAGAAGAATTAGATTGGTAACCCATCTGTATAGCATCATAGTAACGAGCATTGTTTCCGAAATAAGGCCTTGACTAGCAGCTCTATCTCTCATTAGATCAGAGCACAATGTTGGAGAGACCAATGACTATATACACCTTCATCATTGTCTCTCAAGGTACATACCCACCCAGGTGTTCACTGAGTATGACCTTCTATGACTATTCTTATCTTAGGTTCCCAACCCTCAAATAATATCGATCCTCTTGCCTACTCTTATCTTATATTCCCTACACATCCTCAAAGAGCATCTGATGCTAGATGATTACACAATCCTCCATTTTTTATTCCCAAATGAAGAAAATAATGTTTTGTCTATCTCTCCCTCTCAAATAGGGAAGATATGCCCATTCCTATAAAGAAATGTACCCAAGTTCCCTCTCACTAGGAACTTGCCCAAGCTCCCTCTTAATTCGGGACTTGTCAGATCTCCCTCTTAACTAGGGACTATCATTTTCATTAGCGGATTTTTCTTCGAGTGTCCTTCAGCTACTTGATCAATTTCTTTCCTTGAATTCATGAAATTTCAATTGAGCTTCTTCCTTGTAGGGCTTTATCCATCCATCACTTTCCTTCTTGGTTTGTCATGTCATTCCTCTCTTCATGGAAAGTGGCCTTATTGATACATATCTGGAACCTTCGCCACATGGCTACTTCTTCCTCATCATATTTCTTTCAGGAATTTCCATCCACCACATGAATGTTATTTTTACTTGTACTTGCAACTCTTGTGCCAGTAGCTTTACATGAACTCATCCAGATATTATTCAAGAAATCAAAGCATAACACTAAATCAAATTGTACCTTTCGAGATGCCTCTTCATCATGAAATATTCTTGTAGGTATCAACATCCTGCATACATGTAGATATATCTCCCAAAGATATCCATTGTCAAGGGTCTTCATCTTTTTTAGATTTTCATCAGAGCCTTCATATCTTTCTGGGAGCTTTCCTAGTCAAATATTCTTGGTTTTTGGATGTTTATCATCTTTATCATGGTTTCATATCTCACTATATCTTCCTTCCTCACTCATTTCATTCCCAGGGGCTTTCAATCAATGTTCCTTAATTGTAGTCAACCACCTCATAGTTCATATGAGGACATATTGTGTTGATTTCATCTAGTGTGACTTATGCCTTCCTACATCCTTTTAGAGGAGGAGACCCTTTTCCCTTGATCATGCTTCTCAAGATAGAAGTGGTGATACATGTTACCTATAACCATACGACATGACATTATAATATTAAACACAAGCATACATACCTTATTTTACCTTTAGTTCATCTAGGCTTCTTCCAGCAGCTTCGTTGATTGAAAATATCTTCAATCCCTTGATATGCTTCATTTCTCATGTCATCACACCATCATCCCATGAATTCCATAAGTTGGAGTTCCTGATGAAACACTTGCTTCCTCTCTAGATTAGTGAACCCTTCGATGAGGATTCCATCAGAGAACCTTGAGGATATTTCATATCCCTATCTCGCGGATGTTTCCTTTTTGTCTAATGCGCCTTGTCCTGGATGACTTATTCATTTCCTTCAATTTCCAATAAGGTTACCAAGATCTATATCCTTCATGTTTGACTGCCATGGATTTTTTCCTTCATTATTCCCATGGTGATGTCACAGGATATGTTGGGTATACGATCAAATTCCCACATTGACTAGAAGTGGGGAGGATCATGGGTATATAAGGATCGACAAATATCTCCATTGGTATGAGGCCTTTTGGGGAAAACCCAAAAGAAAATCCATGAGGGCTTAGGCCCAAAGTGGACAATATCATACCATTGTGGAGATATGTGGTGTCTAGAGTCCTTACAAATGGTATCAGATCCATGCCCTGAAGTTATCCAAGTGGATGAATCCTCGGAATGTCGAACGAAGGTGGTGGGCCCTGGTAATATCACGATGGGATCCATAGATGAGCTCGGTTAGACAGGCGTTGTGCTCCGAATTCTTCATGGATGTGTCCTGGTCCCAACACGGTGAAGAGGAGTTGACCTGGGGTAGAGAGAGCTCTCGAGGCAGGTGGTGCTCCATGTAAGGCGTGTTCTTCCAACACATTGGAGCGGAGTCTTGGTTGATAGAGAGTGGACGAATGGATAATAATTTGAGGGGAGGCTTGATGGTCCTTTGTTCGAGGGGAGGATTGTTGGGTATATGACCAAAGTCCCACATTGACTAGAAGTGGGGAGGATCATGGGTATATAAGGATGGACAAATATATCCATTGGTATGAGGCCTTTTGGGGAAAGCCCAAAAGAAAATCCATGAGGGCTTAGGCCCAAAGTGGACAATATCATACCATTATGGAGATATGTGGTGTCCAGAGTCCTTACAGGATATTGTTTCCAATGCTTCCATAATGCCACAATGCATCTTATTATCATGGAAATATCTATAAAAAAATATTTAGGAGATTATAATAGGACCCTTTTGTGAGGGATACCATCTCAATCATAGTAGAGATCTGTCACTCCCTCTTTCCTTGGGCCTTTTCTTCAGCTCCCTCCATCTTTCCAATTATATGAGCTTTCTTTCCATAATATTTCCATAGCATTGTTCTGTCTTGTTTGAGGACCAAACTTCCCTTTCCTTTCAACAAATGTTTGAGTCTTTTAACCTTCAACACTTTTTCCTTCAACTTGTCCTTCTCTATCTAGCATAGAGACCACAAATTGTCGAATGAGGTAACCTTTTTGTTCATGGACATTTTTTACCTTCCTTATCAGTTAGAACAATGATGATTATCTTCTTATCATCTCTCCTAGATCTCTCAATTGAGATCTTATGAAGATATTCCTTCATTCTTCAATCAGGTCTAAGTGATATGACCTTGTTCACTGTATTTTAGAGAGTATATCTTCTAGCATTTCATATATCTCTTTTATGTCTCCTTTCTTGCCACATAGGGATGAGAGGACCTTAAGAGTTCCCTCCCATGAATTAAAATGAGACATTTTTCCTTGATATGTTCATTGACTTCTCTTATCTATGAGGATTATGAAAATCCTCCTCATTCCATGCAAGGACCTTTGATGACCCATCCAACCTATAGATCTCCTTCCAATCATGAAGTCATTTTACCAAATTGATTAATGAAATTACTTACTTGACATGTGAAGATAGAATCTTCACCTTGATCACTTTGATGGTTGAAGAAGATGTATTAAAGCTTATTCTTGGGTGATCTTCTTTCAAATGAAAAAGCCTTTCTCCAATGAAAATATTATTCCTTTCGATGAAGATGATTTTTTACTTCCTTGGAAGATCTTCTTCTATGGAAAAGGAGATGATCCTTGCTTTTTTTTATAACCTTCAAGATGGAAATTTCTTCTTCCCTTCAATATTATTTTCTCTCTTTTGTAGTGTAGATCAAGACTACTTCTAGGGTTTCAACCTATTGCAAAATGATGTGATCTTCGATTTTGAGGTCCTTTGAGTTACCTTGCTTTGTAGACATCTTGATGAGAGTCTTGGTGGCATTTTGATGATGACTGTGGAGACAAAAGTTCTTGTTTTTGTAGACTGCTTCTTTGATATAGGGCTTGATCCTTCAATATAGATCTTGATCCTTTTTCTTTGATATCCTTCAGCCTGCTTGACCCTTGAATGTCTCTTTGTTTCCCTCCCTTTGACTTCAGCACCTTAGTTTTGATACCATGTTGAAGAATCTAGGACAAATTAAGTTAATGAGATTTTTCTTGTCGCGATAACTATTTGTGAAGTATTTTAACATTTTCTTCTTAACACAATATTCACTTGTTATTATTAGAGTGTGTCTTCTTAGTTCATCAAATAGATACCAAAACAAAGAGACAAGAAAAAAATATGTTGGGTTTTTTTTAGGGCCAAAACCTCTCACTCTTTGAGAGGAGAACCCACACAAAATTCTTCTTATAGAGATTCCAATTGACGAATACCAATACCATGACCCTTGACCTATTTAGCCACTCCAAGACCAAGACACCAATCCTCTTCTTTGCCACTGCTGAGATCATCATATTTGATGCACCAGTGAGGCCATCACTAATACACCACCAAGATATTCATTACTACTGCAACACCATTACTGCACATTCACTAAGGTCTTCATCAACAAGATCTCCATATTGAAATATGTATATATATGAATGAGAATTGCACCTAGATCCACTGAGATCATGACTTTCTCACCATAGTTGTAACTTCACTGAGATCATAACATTGTGATTATGTCTTCATCAAAATCGATACCATAACTATGCTAGGATCATGACTTCACCTTGAAGTATGTTGAGACAGAGTGTGTCACTATGAGATCCTTTCATTATAATTATTCTGAGACTGTGTGTGCTACTATGGGATCTTTGAGATCATCTTCATCATTGAGACTATGACTGTGTTTTCTTCCTCCACTTATATCTTCACAGAGACAGTCATTGTGTTCTCCTTGCATCGATATCTTCCTCGTCAGAATTATGCTGAGACTTCCCCTCTATGGTATCCATCCAAAAGTGTCTCACTATTTTTTTTCCATTTGAAATTTCAGAGGTGTATATGCGAATATCTCAGACCTATACCCATCCGAAAATCACATAGAATCTAAGTTCTTCTCCTCCTCTTTTTCACAGACACTAGTTGGGTATATATAATAGATTTTCCTCCATATTTGAGCCAGCATGACAGAGTGTACCGATGTGTGCCCTTATGACTGCTTTTAATTTGATTTTGCAGGCTGGCATGATGAAGAGGATTGTGCTTATCATTTGGAGGGCTTCTCGACATTGTTTATGACTCAAATACATTTGATACATACCCAAGAAGGGTTATTCCTACATAACATTGAATATTTGACCTTTAAAGATAAATCATAAGGCTCTAAATGGAAGCCATCTATACATAAAAATATTTCTCATGAAACCCATGAATAAAGCATAATAATAAATTCATTTTCTTATTTACAAAAATCATAATTAGAATGTCATTATGAAGACCGCACCTAGTTACACTTTCTTCAACACTACTGCTAGCAGGCCTATTCAGTACCCCAACAGAGTCACTTCAAGGAATCACAAGCATTTCTTCACTACCAACAAGCCTCTTGAGTACCTCGATGAAGTTGTTTTCTTCACCTCTCTATGAAGGAAGCCTTTCTCTTCTTTCACCTGTTATTTGTTTATTACACTTTTCTCATTGACATTTTATAGGTTTTTATATCCTTGCAAGCAGAAGAGGGATCCAGAATTAGTTAATAAGAGAGGTTTTTCCTTTTTTTAAAAATACTCTTATATGTATACCTATGAAAATAGTATTCTCACTTGTGTTTGTTCCTTTCCCTTCTCCACTAAACTAGTTTAACACATTGAACTAGTTGACATAAAAATACTGATTCCAAGAATTACAATCCTATTATAGATATGAGCATCAAAGATCAACTAAGGATTTCATTAGGAAAGAAACATAATTTTTTTCTAAGCATCATGGACTCTTAAAGATGCAGGCTCGGACAAAGAAGTGGATCAAGAGTTAACCAAGAATTGTTAGTTATTGTAGCATCCCCTTGAACTTTACGACATTTCTTCAAAACAAGATAAGACAACTTTCACACAAAATATTATTTTTGTACAAACGAAAGAAAGTGTGAATGACCAAAATCAAAACAAACCAAGAAAAGGAAAAACCAAAACAAATGTAGGGAAGAAAACTAAACTAGCCTACATCTACACTAACAAATGAAAAGTTAAGATCATGTAAAATAAAATTTCTGATGTAGCCATAAAAAGCTCCTGACCTGATAGGGAGAGGAAAATAATAATAAGTACCCTGATAATACTAATTCGGGAATGAAAAGATCAACATGGAAGACGTACACATCAGCTTGAAAGCTAGACATATTGGTAAAAAAATATAACAAGAATGATTTCACTAACCATCCTACCAATTTATCTTGATGGTCATAGAAACCTTGATCACTTCTCATGACCGTACCTTCACTCACATCATTTATCTTGGAAAACATCATGAAATATTGAAACTTATACTTAACGATGGAGCTTGCTAGGTAAGATTCTTCTAATCATTTGGTAGTAGGATCGTGATATTAAAACCAGTCCATTAAACAACCTTGGCATTCAAAAAGATAGATTTCCAATTCGTGAAATTACATCATGAAGTGTATCTCGTGAAAGAGATTTGATCTTATCATATTGAAAACCTTGTCAAGATTGCAAGAACCTGACATAACCATCAATGAGGGTTGAAGTGCCTTGACTTCCTGACAAGTTTCAAGACCCTCAAATGGTAAATCATCAAACATAGGTGTTTGAGAGAGATTGACTAATGAACATGCCCAACTATCAATAGATGAATTAATAAACACATCATCAAAGGTGACTAACTTTATCATATTTGACATTTGACACATAAGACCCTTCATAGATGAAGAATTTAGATGACTCAAAAACAAGACTTCCTTGAACATTCAAAGTTCCAACCTTTTCTTCTTCACATATTAAAGATGACGAATGGAATAAATCATGAATAATGGGTCTACCCAATGATAAACAATACCCCATATCAGATTGTGATTGAAATCAACAAAAAAAAGGATGAAGAAAATTTAAAGAACAATCCAGTGTAAAAGATACAGTAGACACATAAGGAAATGATGAATAACGTGTTGAGTGTGAAGAGGGGGTGGAGAAAACGGATGAAGGATCATCAATAAAAATTGGTTCTTCTTTAGAATCTGAGTCCCACACATAATTATCATGAAAAAAATCTCTTACCTCATGTTCCTCTATTTGAATGATGGAACTCTTTTGTGCTTGACCACCATCAGTATGTTGAGAGTTGAAAGAATATAGAACAATTATTAAGGAAAAAAATTGATCTAGCGAATCAAAATGAAGAGGACCATAAGGTTTAGATGATAGAGAACAAGAGGAATCTCTTGAAAAATAAATATCATTGATTAAATTGGATTCAATATTAAGCTTGTCCTCATGAATAAGAGTTGAAGATGGATATGGGGCATGTGAATTAATAGCCTGATTTTCAAGTTCCCCGGTTCTAGCATTAGTACATGAGACCAAAGGAAAAGGAGGAGAAGAAGAAACAAAATGGAGAGTGGATTCCTCCTTTGAAATTGTAAGTGTCCCAAGACCAAGAAATGTTGAGAGGCATGAAAATGATTCAGTTTCAGGTGATTGTAAATAAATCTGAAGTAAATACTGAAACTTCTCGTTCATAAAATTCCAAACCACATAATCTTCAAAAAATTCATAAGAAAAGTGAAGAAAGCGATCAAGAAAATCTTCCAAAGATTCATCAAATTTCATTATAAGGCAGATAATATTCTTATAAACATTTTAATAGCTATACCTATCAAAGGCTTGGTGAAGCTTCATGCCAAGTTGCTCAAATGAGTGAATAGAGGCAAACGGTAATGTATGACATCATTGTTTAACACAACCATCAAGAGTGAGAATGAACAACCTACAATAAAAATATTCATAATTAATTTCATCATGATCAAAAAACTCAAGACAATGAATAGGCTGCTCAAGAAAGGTTGTTTCACCCTCACCATTGAACTTTATATTTGACAAGTTATGAATGATTCTCACCAAATTTTTAAGATTTTCACTCTTAGAAAAGCATCCTGAGATATGATTTGGGAGGATCTCATTTAAGATGAATATTAAAAGTATACTTCACATGCTTAGCTTGTCATCTGGCCCTCCTTATAGTGTCAAAAACCTGTTGATGGTGTTGGAAGTACCAACAGGTAAGGAGGTCTCCCTGGTATGAAGTACAAATTAAACCTCATACCATTTGTGATAGGAGCCTCATCCGAAATATAGGCTCCTTTTCCATTAAAATGATCCTAAAGGATATGCCTTGGCTACAATAAACACCATAAGAGAAAACATAACTTTGAGTTAAGAAAGTGAGTAAACTTTGTGAGACACCAATTGCAATGTATAAAAGGCACTTCCACGAATGGAAAAGAGTATAAGCCTCTAGTAGAAAATTAATAGTACTATCCTAAAATAAACACACACGAGCAAAGAAAGGGTTGTTAGTTAACCTACAAAATAGTTCATAAGATAACAATGATATTTAAATCATGTAACAACACACATTCAACAAGATAAATACCAAAGCTAATGAAATATTTCATTTTCTTTAGTATGAATGAACATAAACATATACGATAAACATTACAAGAATAGTCTTACAACATCCACAGTATAAGCATGAAAGTATGTTGGCTTTGAGAGCTTCTGATGATTAAGTGAAATTTCCAAGTACACAATTACATTTATGAAACACTAGCCCTACTAGTGGAACATGAAGCTACCACTTGCTTCTTCAAAGCATGATCATTTCTCTTATGCTAAACTAGAGAAGCCAAGGCTAACTCTCCAAATTCCTATCCCTTGAGTTATGAGGGTTTATTTATAACAAGTGAGGTGACCTTTCACCTCCCCTTGCAACTCTTGAGCTCCTTGATGACTCTTAAACACCTATTTTTATCATTTAGTTTCTAATGACTCTTCCTATTCACCATGTGACTCTTGGACTCATACTTACATATTTACATTTCTTATTATTTTCGAAATACAAAATTATAATAAGGGAAAATATGGCTCTTAGCCATAAGAAAAAAATACCACATTATGCATAAATTCTGGGAAATGTAACTTGACGATAGAAGCATGTAATTCTATAGTAAGATATTGATGTAAAGCTTTGTATTATATTGTTATATTCTAAACCTTCAGTGGTACATATGTATTTACATTCCAGTGCATTTGAATATATGGTCCTGGAATCTGTTTGAATGGTGTTAAGCAGCATGATCAACTTCATGTGTATCTTAGCTAGATAAGTCACATGCTGCAGAATAATTCCTTTGGTCACCTCAAGTTCATCTTGAATGATCACATGTCTAATATTGTTCAAGAAATCTTTTATTTCATCTTCAATAATGCTTTTTCTCTTTAACTTTGTAAATGAGCCAATAGAAGGGACCGTGTGCATCATAACCAAGGAATCCAATTCATTATAGAGTCACAAATAAGTTTTTATGGCATTGGTAGCAAAAGTATGGACATGCTTATAGATATGTAAAAACATTTTGATCTCTACCCTTTCTATTTCAACATCACGTTTTCTCTTTCTAATCAACACCATAGGTAGGTTGAGATATTTGGTGCCCCAATCCAGGATCATGTTAATGGAAGTATAAATTTTCTTTAAAACCTTCACCATCTTCTATGATCCTTTCTTAACTTCATGCAAAAGCACCACTACTTCACGAAGAGTGTACATCTCGTCATACAGTCGCTTCATAATGTCCTACAAAGGCTTAATCTCTGCAAGTATAGCTTCTTTCAATTCCATCCTGTTAGCATTGGTGGAAGACAACGTTTGATTCTCAGCCATGAGATGCTAAACATGTTTCCTTGTTGAAGCTAACTTCTTTATCAATGTTTCATTTTCTCTCATTAGATAATCAGTGTTCTCCTTAATAGATTCACTGAAGGTTGCATTTTCTATTGTAACTTCTCTTGGATTCTTCCTTCTATTTGATGCATTAGGGGAATTTTAAGGTAAAAAATGGGCTTCCTAAGGAAAATGTACAATCAAAATTCACTTTATGAGAACCAATCACATTTTAGGGGATGACAACATCGCCCATGGTTGAAGTGTCATTCCTTGAGTAAAAATTACTTACTTTTCACACTCTCAATGGTAGATAAAAACTCATGGTTAACCATGGTAGTTCTCTAAGTACTTTTAAAGTCATAAAGTAAAGTCCTCATAATAAAGGTAATTTCACACTTTTTGAATAAAATATTATTATTGTCATTTCATACTTTTTTAAAGAAACAATCTATATCCCTATACAATCTTGATGTCTTTACACATTTTTTAATAAATATTATATTTT
>APFE031427289.1:0-32933 GCA_000404065.3 Pinus taeda
AAAAATTGTTTTGTAACTTTTATTTAAGTGTTTATTAAAAGCATTTATTAAAGTGTTATAAACCCTAAAACCTAAACCATAAACCCTAAACCTAAAACCAAAAATCAAAACCAAAAACCTTAAACTCAAAGCATTTTATAATAGTTTAGAAAGTGTTTTTGGAAATTTTATTGAAGTCTTTATTAGAAGCATTTACTAAGGTCTTATAAGCCCTAAACCCTAAATCCCAAAGGCCAAACCGTAAACACTAAACCCTAAGCATTTATATCATTTTAAAAATAATTTTCTAACTTTTATTTAAGCCTTGATTAAAACCATTTATTAATGTCTTATAAACCATAAACCCTAAATATTAAACTACCCTAAACCCTAAACCCCAAACCCTAAATGTAAACCCTAAACCCTTATCATTTTATAACATTTTAAAAATCATTTTGTAGCTTTTATTATAGTGTTTATTAAAATAATTTACTAAAGCGTTATAAACCCTGAACGCTAAACCCTAAACTCTAAACCCAAAACCTGAAATCCTAAACCTTAAATTCTAAACTCTAAGCATTTTATAATAGTTTGAAAGCGTTTTGTCACTTTTATTTAAGTGTTTATTAAAATCATTTATTGAACCCTTATAAACTGTAAACATTAGACCCTAAACCCAAACCCTAAACCCTAAGCATTTTATAACATTTTAAAAAGAGATTTTTGACATTTATTTAAGTGTTTATTAAAAGACTTTACTAAATCCTTATGAACCCTAAATCCTAAAACGTGAACCCTAAACCCTAAACCCCAAACCCCAAATCCCAAACCCTAAATACTGATCATTTTATAACATTTTAAAAATAATTTTCTAACTTTCATTTAAGTGTTTATTAGAAGCATCTTCTAATGTGTTATAAACCCTAAACCCTAATCCCTAAGTATTTTATAACATTTTGAAAAGTGTTTTGTAACATTTATTTAACTTTCTATTAAAATAATTTACTAAATTGTTATAAACCCTAAAAACTTAAGCACTGAATAGTAAACCCCAAATCCTAAACCCTATACCCTAAACCTTAATCATTTTATAACATTTTAAATATCATCTTGTACTTTTTATTTAAGTGTTTATTAAAATAATTTACTGAAGTGTTATAAAACCTAAACCCTATGTATTTTATAACATTTTAAAAAGCGTCCATTAGAGAAGTCCAATGAATGAGTCCATCCAGCGTGGGAAAGACAACACGTATACAAATTGAACAAAGCACACACATTGTTGTACCCCTACAAACCTATTGGACATAAAACAATGGTCTAGCGAACAAGTTTCCATATTTCCTTCTGTAGTAGACCATGGAAAATTAAAGGTAGAAAAATTAGATGTTTGGTGTCCTTAGCACTTGTATCATAAACTACTCTTCTAGTAGAATATGGTCCACCTATCCCCTAAAGAATATAGTAAGAATAAGGTCCACCTTTCACCGAGAGAGTGTAGCAAGAAATTCCCATTTATATTTTCATTTCTTATCGTAAATAGGATCCTCTTTTACTACGTCTCTTCCTCGGTACCTAGATGGGAAGAGTTTTGACTATTGGACTTATGTTCCAGTTATGTTTGTGGGCCAAGTCGGGTGCACTCGAGGCTTCCCAATGGTGCCTTGGGATCAGTAGATAGATGTGCCTTGATGAATGAGTGGGATAATGATATTCGAATCGAAAGCCAATCTTAAAGTATACCTCCCTTGTCCTCCTTATTAAATGCTTCAATTATAAATTCTTTTATTTCTTCCTCTCGAATCACTATTCTATGTTCGAAGACAAAAGACAAATATGTTGCATGCATTACTTATGATCATGTCGCTTTAAGCTTGCTCAACACCTTACGAGCTTCGAATCCTTAGGCCAACAACGGATCCAACTACTAAAAGGTTGACGAAGCTATTGGAAAATGTTACAACAAAAGGTTATTCTGAGTGATACTTTGAGTTAATTTTTTTGCACCACCATTAACTCTACGTTAGCTTCTTGCTATTTGCAACTACTACCTACTATTATGTCCAAATAAACACAAGTCGAGTCACAGTGACAAAGTATTGTGAGTCCCGTTACTCTCTTGTCTCTACCTATCCTCACGCTAAAAATTTCAACATAATTGTGCTACCTAGATGACTCAATCTAATTCCATGTATGATGATAATATGTAACTATTTTCATGTATGCATTGCATTTGCAAATTTAAAGCCAAAAAAAAAATCATGATAATCTTATTAGAATGATTTTTCACAGTCTTAAAATGACAAACATATTAAATTGAAATTGATAATTTGAACATTCTTTCAAAAAATGGGCTTTAAAAAAAGAAGAACATGGCAGACACCAAGCAGATTAGTGGTAAAGAACAACTTGATCTTTTGAATAGTTTCATGTATCATGAAAGAAATGATCAATAGTAAAGAATAATGTGATCTTTTGAATAGTATGAATGATCATGAAAGAAATAATATAGAGGTGACTCAATAAGAAGTGATCGAAAAGAAATATGGAAGAATTAACCAATTTATTATTATATAAAAATATAAAGTATAATTATATTATTATTATTATTAATTTAATAAAAAATTGTATATAACGAAACATAACTGTATTACTATTATTAATTTATTACTATATATATAATTTGAATTGATAAAAGCGAGATTATAAATCCGAAAAACAAAACCGAGATCTGAAACGGTCACAAAACTGCCTACATTCTAAAGCAACCAAACAGCGCACATCAAACAGACATATCAAAACCCTAGATATCCAAAGAATTTGGAGATGAGATGCAAAGAGTCCAATATGTGTAATAATGTGCAACTGAGGACATTGATTAAAAGGCACAAGTCGTCCTATTCCAGCCATCTCCAATGTATAACATATAATTAACGTATTCACAACTCGATATGGACTTCTTTGTTTAAATGTCAATGAACGGGCTCCTCCGAAAAAACAAACATATATAGTCTATTAACCATGAGCTTATAATACACTATTTTATTAATATATTTGGATCCAGTGATGATGACATATCCAGTGATCTCACAGGAATAAGCTTCCATTCAAAAATGGTCTGACGATGGAAAGAATGTATGTCCAGCGACTCCTTCACAGCACTTTGCAGGAAATCCGACAACTGAAACTCTCGATGTTCTTCACAGTACTTTTCAGGAAACCCTACACCTGAACCCCTTGAAGAGGCGACAAAAGTGCGCCAAATAATTGAGGATATTCAAGAAGTGAGTGCCGATAAAATCAGAGCTTTAAAGAACCCGAGACGTCTACCAGGGGTCTCCGAGCTTTGCCTGTTCTTATCGGTGTTTTCCATTCAAAAGCCTCGATCAATTCTGAAATGGGTGCGGACCTTAAGGCAGTGGAAGAAGCAATGGGTGCAATTTCACTGTTCTTTGTTCACATGAGAGATTTTACGAGACCGTCTGTGCCGCCTGCCCTCGAATGGCTGTTGGCAAAGTATAGTCTGGAGACGCTGCATCGATTGTGGAAATAATGTCAAGCGACAGAAATGCTGCCAGAGAAATTGGTAGCAAAGAAGGAATGATAGAGTGACTACTGAAGAAGTTTCACGAAAATCTGTATCCTTTCCCTACTGTGCCCAACCGATACGGACTATACTTAGAAGCTAAGGGTTGACACAGAAGGGTTTTCAGAGGATGTGGTTATCTTTGGCGATATAATTCGCTCGACTTACAATGGGCTTTATCTGCAACGCGAGATAATTCGCGTGAATTACCATGACTATTAGGCTTAACGGTTATGATAAGTGAGTTATTCATAGCATACAAGAGTCACTTTAGCCCGGATATGCGATTTGCCTCTGGACGGGACGCCGTATACGCGAGTTCATTCCGTCTATTCGACGCTGAACTCCGGGCTATCCGAGCCGGTTATGCGAGGCATTTCTGGGTGAGTGGGTGAGAAATGACGGATATGCGACTTATATCTGCTTGATATGCGAATTATCATGCCGGATACTCTAGTTATCCCCTGTACGTATAACGTGGATGATAGGTCGAGTTTCCTGCGGAGATAAGCAGCGTTCCCCATATATAAGCGGCGTATTTACCTTAACTAACTGTCATTGCCCAAAAATAACCAGCGTATCCGGCAAAGATTGGTCGGATGCCGAGAAATTTGGGCGCGTATTCCAGGAGATAGTTATCGCGTGAGCGTAAGATAAGATATTGACCGACAACTTTGGCATATCTGGCCGCGTATTGTGCGATTATCTTACTTATCAGTATCGCGTTGATAATGAATAACCCACCATGAATACCACGTTGAAAATGAATAAATAACCTATGAATACCGCGTTGATAATGAATGGGCACTTATCAATATTTCCACAACGAATATCCATCTGACCTAACACCATTATAGGTCAATAAGGAAATTACCAAACCCGATAACATATGGATATTCTGAGCATAACCAAGCAAATAAATGGTAATTCGCATATGCATTATCGATAAAAAAAAACAGGAGGATATTACCGAAAGACAGCGCGACGAACAAATTAGCAGAAAACTGTAATTGTGAGATATTTGCGTGGTCTTCCGGCAACAAACGAAAAAACTACAAATTACTCTAATAGAATTTCAGCGGTCAGGATCATTAAACCCAACAATTTTTGAAAATGTATCGACCCAAATTGGACAGCTGCCACCTGTTTGAATGCCAATAACATCTCGCACTTGCTGCTCTCTGCGTCTGCCATGATTGCCCCACCCCGTAATTAGAAAGCAATTTACAATTCTCTGAAATTTTCAACTGAACACACCGAGGTATAAAGTATATTTCTTAGCATAACAACAACAACAAAAGATCGCCAAATTTGTAAAGGCGCTGAAAGGCATACCACTGGTTGGCATATCTTGGCCCCCATGAAGGCCGCCTGTTTGCTTCCTGTTCTTTTAAATATTTATAAACCTATTTTTATTTTATATGGTTGCGTGAGTTATTTTATAACAGGTAGTTGCATTCGTGGCCAAAACATTGAATCGACACAGAAAGCGAGATATTCCATTTTTAATAGGAAGGAGGATTTTCACAATTTAGTAAGGAAAAAATGTTTTTAATAATGCATGGGAGTAGGTTTATCGATTGGTCACCTACTCTAATGGACGATATTTGACCTGATTGGTTTGTGTGATGGAAGGATCCAGTGACAATTCCTTATACAATTATTGACCTTATTAATTTACGTGATGGAAGGATGAGTGACAAGTCGTCACAAATTAAAAATGTGATTAATAATTCATGGGGAGTAGGTTTATTGATAGGTGTGGTATATAGTTCTCTATTTTTTTGGATGAGTTACATATTCAATATCTATATATATATACGATATCATTTTCATCTATTCAACATTTATAAATTCTTTTGTAGAAAACAAACTAAACAAAATGGTTTTAGGTTTTAGGCAACCACTATAATGAAATATAGATAATTCTATATGTTTTGCAAATAGAAGCTTGTTAAGGTTTCATTTTTTTATTTATTTAAATGTTACAACTTTGTATAAAATAATGCTATATAAGTATTATAATTATAGACATTCATGTCATGAAACCAAAATGTTATAAATTCAATGGCTTGTGCGGTAGATTCGTTCAAAGCCAAAAGCTACTTTAAAAGGCTCTGCTCATGGGCATATTCAAAGAATATTGGTAGAGTTTCTATTATTGAAGGAAGGCATACAGTGAATAATGTTAATACAAAATGAAAGACATTCAAGCCATGAAACCAAAACACAAAATTTAAATATGCATATGAAAATTTTCAAAGAATGTGTGTAACGTGAGTTTCGATCTTTTTAATTCCATAACAAGAAATCCATGTGAATAAAAAGATTCACAAAACTCGTGACAATTGTAAACATTGGCCCATGAATGTTACAACTTGGAAAATAAAAAATATATATTTACACAATAATAAGACACATATATCGATATTTCTATTTTATGAAATTTGGTAAACCTTATTTCCATTTTAAAACATTTTATGTTTTGCTAATCAAGATAACTCATATATCAGTACTCGTAGAAATAATAGCTTGCATAAATTAATGTTGAGCGTACTGCATCAACAGATATCTCAAGTCTTTCAATCCAACATAAAACATTTGAATTTCCGGAAGCAAAACATTTGTCAAAAGAATGTTGAATGAGACCTTGAGAAAAAACCACTCACAAACCCATTCAGAAAACTTAACAAAGCTATTCGATCTGTCGTGGTGAATATTTTTCAGCTTTGGAATAACAAAGTGCAAGACTTCATTCAGTAGGTCACGCTGGGCAGTTTGAAAAATTAGGTATAATAAGATTTTTAATTCAACTATGAAAGTAGTTATGATAAGATTTTTAATCTAATGGTTGCAAATATTTCAATCGTCTAACATCAAATCAATTGGAGCATAAGAAGACAGCTAAGACTCTAGGGGATTTCTAGGTTTCTTGGTAGAGGGAACACCTTACTGCGCAATAATATAACTCACATAGTTTTAATAGACTTACCCGACTTGAAATAAAGGATTTTCCTAGGAATCCAATGGCCCAACATATAATATTTGCTCCAATGATATCCTCCCACACTTATTTTTTATTTTTATTTAAATTTTTTAAGTAACCTTGAGGAGTCTATTCTTAATCAGTGATCTTCGCCATACAATTCCTATATTATCTCTAATATGGATAGTGGTCCAATTTAGATCTTAAAACCCTTAAACTCAAGATAAAATAATCTAGCTTATGATAGCATGTTTTGGGTGACTATTTGAAACTCTTAAACTTGAGATAAAATAATCTAGCTTCTCCTAACATGTATTCGGTGACTATTTGAGACCATATAGATTTTGCATGCAAGAATTACTTATGTTTTTCAACATAGATATACATTTGTGTCAAATATATCTCCTCTTCTAAAGTCACCATATTGGAATGATGTCTTCACATTCCCCTATCCTATTTCTAACAATAATAAGAACTTGATAACTATTGAACTTGATAAATGTTATTTTTTAGCTAGTGAAAATATCACTCTAAGTGTGTTTTGACAACTTCAAAATATTCTTTCACAACCAACATTAGCACCCTGTACTTTTGAAGGATGCTATTGAATTTATCTTTTCCTCGAACACCTAGTTGCATCCACCTAAGCAACCATCATCCAGCTATGCATCCACCTGTTCATCCATTAAGCAACCATGTACAAGGATGATATTGAATTTATCTTTTCCTTGAACACTTATATTTTCCTAGAACACAAAGTTTCATCTATGGGTTCATCCATTAAGAGACCATACTTTAATATTATTCTTTGTATAAAAATAAATCATCTCCTTATACATGCTCAATTTAGCAATCCTTGATTTTCATATTTTTTTTAAGCTATAGGATCATTTTTGCAAGTGAAAAAATGAAATATACACTTCAAATTCGATGAAATATAATTGCATATATCTATTGCCCTTTTTTTCCAAGTTCACTTTCTCAAAGGCTATGGTGGAATTTAAATTTCCTCTTCTAATTTTTTTTATACCTCCTCATTTGTACAATAATGAAACTTTGGTTTATTATATAATTCAAATTTTCTAATATTTGGTGGTTGCTAAACATCTAAAGAACTTAGCTTCTTCTCACTGTGTTCTAGAACTACGCATCTATGGGACAATAATTTAGTTTTCTTAAAACAATATTCTTATACTTAATATTCTCATTTACACAATCCAAAATCTTGTATGCTTTCACACCAACCAAATAATTAATGAAGATACATTTCACTAACTTGTTTATCTTGAGGCACATGAATATAAACCTTTCAACTAACATGGGAATATACTAATCACATGACTATAAACCTTTCAACTAAAATGTGAATATATGCTAAATCAATGACTTCCTTTTAATTAAAACAAGTACAAATTTATTTTAGTTAAGACCCTAATGGGGGTGTTTTCATAAAAAGTGAGTGTAAAAGCCTTATCAAGTAGGTAACATCCAATAGAAAGTGTTTTTAGCTAAATTTTGAACCTCCACATATAAGTCTTATTCATGAATTTCTTTTCATTAAAATAACGACTTTCTTTTAGTTAAGACCCTAATAGGGGTGTTTTCTTAAGAACCTAGTGTAAAAGCCTTATTCAAGTAGGTAACATACAATATAAATGGTTTTTACCTAACATTTCAACGTCTACATAAAGTTCCTATTCTTGTCTTCTCATTCTCGTATACTATTCCTAAATCAAAAGTTATTCCCACATATAATAATAACTTGATAGATGTTGAAATGTTATTCCCACATACAACAAGAAGAACTTGATAGATGTTATTTTTGTAGCACCGCAAATGTGTTTTTACAACTTGAGACTATTCTTTCACAACCAATATAACATTCAATATATTTTCCAAGTGAAATATGTTTTGAAAACTTCAAAATATTCTTTCACAACGAGTATCACCTTGTGCTTTTCAGAGACGCTATTGAATTTTATTTTTCCTTGAACACGAATTTTCATCCATGTGTTTATCTATTAAGCTACGATACAAATCATTCTTAGTAAAAAATGAATCCATCTCATTATACATGCCCAATTCTAGCACTCCTTGATTTTCATATTCTTTTATAGTTATAGGCTCATCCAATTTGCAAGTGAAAAAATTTGAAATTGGATAAAATATAATTGTATATTTCTAGTGGCATTTTTTTCCAAGTTCAGGTTCTCAAAGGCTAACATGGAGTTCCAAGTTATGAAAATTTGGTTCATTATCTCATTCAATTTTTCTAATATTTATTGGTTGTTAAACAACTAAATAGCTAGATTCTTCTCACCCTATTGTAGATATATGCAAGTATGGGAGCATACTTTATTTTTCTTAAAACAACATTCTTATACTTAAATTTTTCATCTACATGATCCCAAATCTTGTATCCTTTTACACCAACCACATAATTGATGAAGATACATTTCACTACCGTCTTATCCAACTTCAAGAACTTATCCTTGGGAACATGATCATAAACCTTGCAATTAAAATGTAAATATGGTAAATGAAGGACTTTATTTTAATAAAAAGGATTCCTTTCTTTTAGCTAAGACCCTAATAGGGGTGTTCTCCTAAGGAGATACTGTAAACAACTTATTAAGTAGGTACCATACAATAGAAATGTATTGTACCTAAAAGTTCTACTCTAACTTGGATCCTCTAAGAATTCTATAAAACCTCCCCATTAAAGTCTTATTCATGTCTTCTCATTAGCCTATCTTATTTCTAAATCAAAAGTTTTTCCTACATATAATATGAACTTCATAGATGTGATTTTAGTAGGAGAGTGTGTTTTGACAACTTCAAAAATATTATTTCACAACCAATATCACCTTGTATTGTTCAAAAATTCGAATTTATATTTTCGTAGAACACCCATTTGCATCCAAATAAAATGTGTTTTCACAACATCAAAATATTCTTTCACAACCAATATCACCTTGTACTTGTCAAAGATTATATGGAATTTGGATTTTCCTTAAACAACCATTTGAATCATGTTGTTATCCATTAAGCAACCATAAATTGATATCACTCCTAGTAAAAAATGAAACCATCTCCTTCTACATGCCCAACTCTAGTATTACTTGGTTTTCATACTCTTCTATAGTTATATGCTCATTTTTGCAATTGAAAAAAAGAAATATACTATTGTAGTTGCATAAACTATAATTATATATGTCTAATGGATTTTTTATCCAAGCTCACCTTCACAGAGGCTAATTTGTAGTTCCAAGATCCTCTTCTAATTTTTTTATACCTCCTCATTAATACCATCATGAAACTTCCTTCTCGAAGGCTAAGATGGAGTTCCAAGTTCCTCTTCTAAATTTTTTTATACCTCCTTATTAATACCATCATGAAACTTTGGTTCATTATGTGGTTCAAATTTTCTAATCTTTAGTCGTTGTTAAATAACTAAAAACTAGCTTCTTCTCACCATGTTCTAGCTTTGCAGCTACGGGAGAAGACTTTAGATTTCTTAAAACAACATTATTATACTTAATGTTGTCACCTACATGACCCCAAGTATTTATGCTTTCACACCAATAACATAATTAATGAAGATACATTTCACTTCCTCATTATCTAACTTCAAAAAGTATCTTTGGCACATGATCATAAACCTTGTAACTAAAATTTGAATATGCTAAACCAATGGCTTTATTTTAATTAAAATGATGGCTTTCTTTTACCTAAGACCATGATAGAGGTGTTTTCCTGAAGATATAGTGTTAAAAACTTATTAATTAGGTAACATACAATCGAAATGGCTTATGTCTAAAATTTATACTCTAACTTGGATCCGCTAAGAATACTCTAAAACCTCCCCATAAAAGTCCTATTCATGTCTTCCAATTCACCTATTCTATTTCTAAATCAAAATTTATTCCTACATATAATAAGAAATTCATAGATGTTACTTTAGAAGTGGTCGAAAATATCTCATTGAACTCTGTTTTGGCAACTTCAAAATATTATCTCACAACAAATATCATCTTTGATTTTCAATTATGTTATTGAGTTTATATTTTCCTTGAACACCCATTTTCATACAACTAAAATTTGTTTTGACAACTTCAAAATATTCTTTCACAACCAATGTCACCTTGTACTTTTTAAATTTGTTATTGAACTTATAGTTTCTTTTATCTATTTCTTGAACACCCATGTGCATCGATGTGTTTATCCATTAAGAAAAACTACATTTATATCATTCTTTGTAAATGAAGTCATTTTCTTATACATTCCCAATTCTAGGACTCCTTGATTTCCATATTCTTTTATAGCTAGAGGCTCATTGTTGTAAGTAAAAAGATGAAATATACAATTGAAATTGGAAAAACTATAATTGTATATATCTAGTGGTCCATTTTTTCCAAGTTCAACATCTCAAAGGCTAAAGTTGAGTTCCAACTTCCTCTTCTAATGTTTTAATTCTTCCTCATTACTACCATCATAAAACTTTGGTTCATTATGTGGATCAAATTTTCTAATTTTTTGTGGTTTATAAACAACTAAACAACTAGCTTCTTCTCACCCTGTTCTAGATATTCTACTATGGGACAAGAAATTAGTTTTCTTAACACAAACTTTTTATTCTCAAATTTATCATCTACATGATCCCAAAGCTTGTATTCTTTCACCCTAACCAGATAATTAATGAAGATACATTTCACTACCATATTATCCAAGTTCAAAAAATTATCCTTAGGCACATGATCATAAACTTTTCCACTAAAATGTGAATATTCTAAATGGATGGCTTCCTTTTAATTGAAAACATGTCTTTATTTTACCTAAGACCCTAATATGGGTGTTTTCCTAAAGAGCTAGTGTAAAAATATTATTATGTAACATACAATAGAAATGAATTATATCTAAAATGTCTACTCTAACTTGGATCCTCTAAGAACAATCTAAAACCTCGCCATAAAATTGCTATTCATGTCCTCTTATTTGCCTATCCTATTTCTAAATCGAAAGTTTTTCCTACATATAATAAGGGAAATATCTAAAGTGTGTTTTGACAACTTCAAACTATTATTTCATAAATAATATCACCTTTTAGTTCTCAAAAATTCTATTGAATTTATATTTTCCTTGAACACCCATTTGCATCGAGGTTCTTATCCATTAAGAAACCACACATTGATATCATTCTTAGTAAATGAAGTCGTCATCTTATACATGCCAAATTCTAGCACTTGATTTTCATATTCTTTTATAATTATAGGCTCATTGTTGTAAGTAAAAAAATTAAATATACACTTGAAATTGGATAAAATATAATTGTATATATAATGGCTTATTTTTATCCAAGTTAACCTTGTGAGAGGCCAAGGTGGAGTTCCAAGTTCCTATTATAAATTTTTTTATACCTCCAGATTACTACCATAATGAAAATTTGGTTTAATATCTCGTTCAAAGTTTATAATGTTTGTTTGTTGCTAATCAGCTAAACAACTAGCTTCTTCTCACCCTATTCTAGTTATTCAACAATGAGACAACAATTTAGTTTTCTTAAAACAACATTCTTATACTTAACGTTATGATCTACATAATCCCAAATATTGTATGCTTTCAAAGAAACCACATAACTAATGAAAACACATTTCATTACCTTATTATCCAACTTAAAAAATTATCCTTAGGCACATGATCAGAAAAATCGCAACCAAAATGTGAATATGCTAAATAGATGAAAATATTTTAATTAAAACAATGGATTTATTTTAGTTAAGACCCTAATAGGGGTGTTTTCCTAAAGAGTTAGTGTAAAACACTTATTGAGAAAGTAACATACAATAGAAATGGATTCTATCTACAATTTCTACCCTAATTTGGATCATCTAAGAATACTCTAAAACATCCCCATAAAATTCATATTCATGTCTTCTCATTCCCCTATACTATTTCCGAGTCAAAATTTATTGCTACTTATAATAAGAACTCGATAAATGCTATCTTAGCAGTGAGGGAAAATATCTCACTGAAGTGTGTTTTGAAAACTTCAAAATATTATTTCACATCCAATATCATGTTGTAAGATTCAAATATTCTATTTAATTTATCTTTTCCTTGAACAACCATTTTCATCCAAATGAAATGTGTTTTGGAAACTTCAAAATATTATTTCACAACCAATATAACCTTGTACTTTCCAAATATGTTATTTGTAATGTGAGGAGGTAAATCCTCAAATGAATTTTGATTTTCCATTAAAGTTGATCATAGATATATACATGGAGGGAGAGACGGTTGGGCTTCATCACGAAGCGTCTTTTCATATTACGATTCTCTTTATTTTCTATTTACACTATTTTACATGGATTACCTAATCCCAAGGGATTATCATAGGTCTCAGTATTCCCCCCTTTAATCTCAAGGGATGTTGGTGTGTCCAAGCATCATTCTGATTCTTTCAAACTTTTCATTTCCAAGTGCTTATGGAAGATGTATGCAATCTGCCTATTTTTGGAACAATGACGTAGATGGACTGTCTTGGGCTCAACATGATGTCGAATCAGATAATATTTTGTATTGATATGCTTCGTTCTATCATGGAACTTTGGGTTCTTCACCAAATTTATTGCAAAAGTGTTGTCAATCATAAGAGGAGTTGAATTCACTTATTTCTCTTGGAATTTTCCCAGAAATTTTGTGAGCCACACAATCTCATTTCTCACTTCAACTACTGCCACATATTTTGCATCAGTTGTGGAATCTACTGGAGCTGATTGTTTTCATGGCCTCTAGGACACAACGCCTTATCCAATACTCATAGCATAGCTTGAAGAAGATGCCCTACCTTCTTTATCTCCATTGAAGTTTGATTGAGATTATCCAATCAAGATGAAGTCACCCACTTATGTATACTTAAGTCCAAAGTCTTGAGTTCCCTTCAAGTACTTTAGAACTCTTTTTTCATTAGAAAAATGTCCCTCAAAATGCTTTTTCATCAATCTAGAGAAGATTCCAACATCAAATGAAATGTCTGGTCTGTTAGTAGTCAAGTAGTAGAGACTTCCTACAAGCTATCTATACTTTGTTGCATCCTCAAATTCTTTTCCTTCAATGGATGTGAGCTTTAACTTATGTTCCATTAGAGTATTCAAAGGATTGCACTTTTCCATGTCAAACGTATTCAACAAATCTCCAATGTACTTCTTCTGAGATAGGAATATAAAATTCAAATGTTGAGTTACTTCAATACCAAGATAATAGTGAACATAGCCCAAGTCATTCATTTCAAAACCTTTCCTCAATTCCTTGTTTATGGATGAAATGTGTCTCTCATTGTTCCTTGTCATCAAAATATCATTTACATTCACCACAATATATACAACTATTTTTCCAACTTTCTTGACAAACAAAGTTGCATCATTAGGATCATAATGTTTGAAGTTGAGTTTCATAAGATGCTTAGTTAAATTCTCACACCAGGTTTGTAGTGCTTGCTTTAGGCCATACAAGGATTTTAAAAGCTTCCATACTTTTTGGTCTTGACCCTTCACAACAAATCCTTCTAGATGGGACATAAAAACATTATATTTCATATCTCCATTCAAGAAACATTTTTTACATCCTATTGATGGACTTTCCAGCCATTTTGAGCTACCAATGCAAAGAGTGTCTAGATGGTATCTCATTGTATTGAGGGGAAAAATTATCCTCATAATCGACCCCTTCCTTCTATGAGAGACCTTTTACCACAAGCCTAGCTTTGTGCTTGTCAAGTGAGCCATCAACTTTATACTTGTTCTTGTAGACCCACTTGAAACATGTTGGTTTGGTTCCCAATGGAGGATCAACCACCTTCCAAGTTCCATTATTTATCAAGGTATCATACTCCTTTTTCATATCTTATTTCCATTCATCATGAGAATCGGCTTCTTTGAAGGAATTTTCTTCAAAATATGAAGACAAATTTAGTTCACAATCATAAGAAACATCCATATCAACAAGTGAATTAGATTCATCTATATCACCTCCATTTTGTCTGGTTGAACTTCTTGTTATAGTCTTTCAAACCTCATTTGGATGAACACTTTAAGGCGTCCTTGTCAGCCATTTTCGACGAAATTTATGAGATGGTACAGACCACTCAATTGACGGAGTTAGGGATGAATCATTATTTAGTATGCCAACTCTTCCAATCACATCACTCAAAGCATCATATGGATCAGTGGTTGCAGCTTCGTGTGAGATAAAAAGTACTTTAGAAGAAGATTCCACATATTTCTCTAGTATAGGAATCCCCCCTTTAATATGTGGAATCTTGTTATCAAATTATTGAAAATACTTTGCATGTCTGAATCTATCCACGCGATCAAACCCTCGCTCAACAACATTTTCAACCTTGGAAGATTAAAGAAATATCACATATCTAGATACTAAAAACTTGTTAAAAACTTCATGATAGAGGGAGTATGCTTTGAAGGTATTTCAATAACCCAAAATGATACATGTATCACTCATTGCACCAAGTTTGTTTCTTTGTTACTTAGGTATTAAGGGATAACAATTGGAACCAAAGGCCCGAAGACCCTGAGATTCTTTACCGAATGAATGTGGCCATACCACATTTCAGAAGGAGTCTTGTTTATAATAGAGATGGAAACTTATTATTTATATACACAACACATAGAATTGTGTCAGCCCAAAAAATTAGTTTAAAATTTTTGAAAAACATCATGGAACACACCATATTTAATATTGTCCTGTTCATTGTTTTAGATACTCCATTCTATTGTGGATTATAAGGAGCAATTGTTTGATATTTGATCCCATGCTAGCAAAGATAGTTTTCAAATTTATTTGAAGTGTACTCTTTTCCATTATCAATACGAATAGAGCCAATATGAGATTGTGCATAGTTTTCAATCCATGCATGAAAGTCCTTGAATGTTTTAAAAACATCATATTTGTTATTCAATAAATAAACCCAACACATTTTGGTGTAGTCATCAATAAATGTCATCATATATTTGTTTCTATTTTTAGAAGGAAAAAGCATTGGGCCAAATAAATATGAATGAATAAGTTGAATACACTCAATTTTTCTATGTGCTTTAGGATGTGAATAATGAAAAGTGTATTTGTTGTGGTTTCCTAACATACAAGAATCACATTTCTTAAGTTTCATAGGAATTGTAGGCAAACCAATAACACCACTTTTCTTTAGTGTATGAAGGTTGTCATAATCCAAGTGTCTAAATCTAGAATTCCATAAAAGACCTGATGGAAATGTACCTTCATCATAATGAGAACTGTATGAAAATGTTTGTGCATGATTGGAGGTATATTGTAACTTCAGAAGTCTTTCTTCTTCTATCCTCATCATGAAAAGTGACTGAACTAATGATTTTCTGACCTAAACCTTTCCATCATACATATGAATGGAGTGTCTCTAGTGGTGGACGTGTACCAAATACAACAAGTTTCTCCTCCGCTCTAGGAGATATAAAACATCATGCAGAAGAAAGTGTGGAAGACCAGGTATTTTGAGCTTGATGGCTTGAGTTTTGACTTATCTGCAAAGTATGATGCTCCATTAACATTGTTAGTAAATTCTTCAAAGAAATCTCTTCTAAAATTCATTGTGAAAGTTTCCCCTCGATCAAGCAACCAATCATTTTTCCAAGGAGAAATTGAAGCATTAAATAAGTCTTTAGTTACCCTAATATTGTAATGTGCCACCACATAGTGAGAGGATTCGAGTGCTTTACCTCTCCCTTTATCACTGGTTTTACCTTTCCTTTCATTTCTTTCCTGCTCAATTTTGTCCCAAGGCAACTTTCATGTGGATGCATCATGTCCATCTCTATTGCATTGTATGCAATGAGTATTTTAGTTTTCTCTTTGGAACTTTATACCCCCCCTTACTCTAAAATTCCTTCTTCCTCTTCCTTCTTCCTCTTCCTTTTTTAGACGACTGAGGAGCTATCTTCTTCCCAAAGTCCTTCCCTCTCAGCAAACTTCTTGTCAAGGGAGTCAAAGATAATCTTCTTGATGTTTCCACTTGCTTGTAATGAATCGAGGTAATTTGAATAAGTGGGATATAGTGCCTTGACATAAGCTATGAGAGGAATGTATATTTCAACATAAATGGTTTTTATATCACGCATAATGGATCTTACTTCTGATTCTAAAGCAAGAGGGTCATCACTTTTCAATTCAAGAGTGAAAAACTTAATGATCAATTAGACAAATTCAAGTTCAGAATTTGAGTAATAAAATTCCTTCAACTTATATAAGGCTTCAAAAGAATTTGAAAATGGTGAAATATGGCGACTCACCTCTTCATTTGCAAATGTTGCAGTCAAGGCATAGGCCTTACTATTCTTATTTTCCCAAATGGAAATCTCCTTATCTGAAGTGGGCTTTACAGGCTCGTTATCTCCTTCTCCTACACAAACTCCTTTCCAAAACTCATTGAAAATGAGAGTGTGTTTTATCTTCCTTGACCATTCAGGATAATTCGCTTTTCCAAAGATAACTACTCCAATAATAGATATCAATGAATGCATTTTAAACTCTATGTATTGTGTAAAATGTACTTTTGGTGTAGTTTTATAAAAAAAAATACAATTGTGTCATATATATACAATACAGGTATTATATTGTGGAGGGAGTATATGGGGGAGGGTTATATGGGGGGAGGTATTACCATGGGAGGTATTATATCACATAGGTTATATATTATATAACTGATAGTTATATATATGACGGAGGAGAGTCAACGTATGATTGGTGTTTGCATTGTTTAACACAATGGAGGGGAGGTAGTATTAACTATGTGGGAGGAGGTAAGTAAAGATTATGGAGGAGATAGGAGTATAGAGTGGGATTAACCTGCATAGGCCACTAAGGAGCGAGTTCTAATGGAGTGGTGTGATACCACGATACAATGTCGCAACACAAGGAGTTTTAAAAACCGTTTTGTAACCTTTATTTATGTGTTTATTAAAATAATTAATTCTAGCATTATAAACCATAAACCCTAAACCCTAAACCCCAGACACCAAACCTTTAACCCTAAGAATTTTATAACATTTTAATATGCAAACCCTAAACCTTAAACCCTAAGTATTTTATCACATTTTCATAAGAATTTTGTAACCTACTTTTTAATTGTTCATTATAAAAAAATTGCTAAAGTGATATAAACCCTAAAACCTAGGAATTTTACATCATTTGATCAAGTCTTTTGTAACTTTTTAAAACCCTAAAATTTTTATAACATTTTTAACCTTATAGCCTAAGGATTTTATAACATTTTAATAAGTGTTTTATAACCTTTTTTAAGTGTTTATTAAAATCATTTACTAAAGTGTTATAAACCCTAAACCCTAAACCTTAACAATTTTATAACATTTTAAACCCTAAACGCTAAACACTAAACCCTCAAAATTTTATAAAATTTTAAAAATCCTTTTGTTACTTTTTTCAAGTGTTATAAAAATCATTTACTGAAGTGTTATAAAGCATAAAGACTAAGCATTTAATAAAATTTTAAACCCTAAACCCTAAGCATTTAATAACATTTTGGCAAGCTTTTTTTAACCTTTTTAAAGTTTTTATTGAAAGGATTTACTAAAATTTTATAAACCCTAAAACCTAAGCATTTTATAATATTTTAAAGCTAAAACCCTAAACCCTAAACCCTAAACTCTAATCCCCAATTATTTTATAACATTTTATAAGTCATTTTGTTACTTTTTTAAAGTGTTTCTTACAATAATTTAATAAAGTGTTATAAACCCTAAACCCTAATTATTTTTTAACATTTTAAACCCTAAACCCTAAACCCTAAGCATTTTATAGCATTTTATCAACCATTTTGTAACTTTTTTTAACTCATTATTAAAATAATTTACTAAAGTGTTATAAACCCCAAACCCTAAACCATAAACCTTGAGAATTTTATGTCATTTTAAGAGCGCTTTCTAACCTTTTTTTAAGTGTTTATTAGAAGCATTTACAAAAGTGTTATAAATCCTAAACCTTAAGCATTTTATAAAATTTTAAAAAGTGTTTCGTATATTTTATTTATGTGTTTACGATAAGCATTTAATGAGGTGTTATATACCCAAACCCAAAATGCTAAACCCTAAACCCCAAATCCAAAACCCCAAAACCTAAACCCTAAACATTTTATAATGTTTTATCAATGGTTTTGTAACTTTTATTTAAGTGTTTATTAAAATAATTTAGTAAAGTGTTATAATCCCTAAAACCTAGTCCCTAAATGTTAAATTGCAAACCCTACCTCCTAAACCCTAAACGGTATGCATTTTATAACATTTAAAAAAGGGTTTTGTAACTTTTTTTTAAGTGTTTATTAAAAGAACTTACTAAAGTGTTATAAACCCTAAATGCTAGACCCTCAACCCTAAACCCAAACCTTAAATCCTAAACCCTATACCCTAAACATTTTATAACATTTTAAAAATCATTTTGTAACTTCTATTTAAGTGTTTATTAAAACCATTTACTAAAGTGTTATAAGCATTAAACCCTAAACTCTAAACCCTAAACCCCAAATCCTATACACTAAATCGTATAACCATTTTAAACATAATTTTGTAACTTTTATTTAAGTGTTTATTAAAAGCATTTACTGAAGTTTTATAAACCCTAAAACTTAAACCCTAAGAACTCTATAACATTTTAACAATCGTTTTGTAACATTTTTATGTTGTTTATTAAAATCATTTACCAAAGTGTTATCTACTCTAAACACTAAATCCTAAGACCTAAACCTTGAATGCTAAGCATTTTATAACATTTTAAACCCTAAAATCTAATCCCTAAAGCCTAAACCCTCTTCATTTCATAACATTTTAGACCCTAAACCCTTAACCCTTAACCCTACGTATTTTATAACATTTTAATAAGTGTTTTGAAACTTTTTTTAAGTATCTATTAAAAGGATTTGCTAAAGTGTTTTAAAACCTAAACCATAAACCGTAAAACCTAAACCCTAAACCCTAAGCATTTTATAACATTTTAGAAATTGTCTTGTAACTTTTTTAAAGTGTTTATTAAAATAATTTACTAAAGTCTTATAGACCCTAAACCTAAAACATAAAACCTAAACCCTAAACCCTAAACATTAATCGTAAACATGAAACCCTAAACCCTAAGCATCTTATAACATTTTATGAAAATTTTTGTAACTTTCCTTTTAAGTGTTTATTAAAAGCATTTACTAATGTGTTATAAATAGTAAACTGTAAAACCTAAACATTTTATAACATTTTAACAAGAATTTTATAACTTTTTTAAAGTTTTAATTACAATCATTTACTAAAGTTTTTAAGTTTTAATTACAATCATTTACTAAAGTGTTATAAACCCTAAACCATAAACACTAATAATTTTATAACATTTTAAACCCTAAACACTAAACCCTCAAAAGTTTGTAACATTGTAAAAAACCTTTTGTAACTTTTTTTAAGTGTTTACAAAACTCGTCTACTGAAGTGTTATAAACTCTAACCTTAAACCCTAAACCCTAAACATTTTATAACATTTTAAACCCTAAACCCTAAACCCTAAGCATTTAATAACATTTTAACAAGATTTTTATAGATGATTTTAAGTGTTTATTAAAAGAATTTACCAGACTTTTATAAACCCTAATACCTATGCATTTTATAACATTTTAAACCCCAAACCCTAAACCCTAATCCGTAATTATTTTATAACATTTGACAAGCATTTTGTTTTAATTTTTTTAACTGTTTCTTAAAAAGAATTTACTGAAGTGTTATAACCGCAAAACTAACCCTAACCATTTTATAACATTTATAAAGAGTTTTGTAACCTTTGTTAAATGGTTATTAAAAGCATTTACTAAATTGTTATAAACACTAAACCCTAACCATTTTAAAAAAAATTATTAAGTGTTTCATATATTTTATTTAAGTGTTTATTAAAAGCATTTACTGATGCTTTATAAACCCAAAACTCAAAACCCTAAACGCTAAACCCTAAACCCCAAACTCAAAACCCAAAACCCAAAACCCTAAGCATTTTATAACCTTTTAAAAACATTTTTGTAACTTTCATTTAAGTGTTTATTAAAATAATTTACTAAAGTTTTATAAACCCTAAACCCTAATCTGTAAACCTTAAACGCTAAACCTTAAACCCTAAACCTTACATCCTAAACACTAAACTCTAAACCCTAAGCATTTTATAACATTTACTAAAGTGTTATAAACCCTAATCATTTTATAACATTTCAACAATCATTTTGTAACTTTTTTTAAGTGTTTATTAAAAGCATTTACCGAAGTGCTATAAACTCTAAATATTAAACCTAATAATTTTATAACATTTTAAGCCCTAATCCCTAATCCCTGAACCCTAAGTATTTTATAAAATTTTAATAAGTGTTTTACAACTTTTTTTAGGTATCTATTAAAGGCATTTACTAAAGTGTTTTAAACCATAAACCATAAACATTTTATAACATTCTATAAATTGTCTTTAACCTTTTTTTTAATGTTTTATTAAAAGAATCTACTAAGCTCATTATAAACTATAAAACCTAAACCTGAAACATTAAATACTAAACACTAGACCCTAAAAACCCCTAGGCATCTCTATAACATTTTAAAAGATTTATATAACTTTCATTTTTTTCCTAAATTTTATAAATTCTAAACCCCTTAAACCTTAAACCCTTAAACCCTAAACCCTGAACCCTAAACCTTAAGAATTTTATAACATTTTAAAAAGCATCTTTTTACTTTTTATTTACATATTTATTAAAATCATTTACTGAAGTGTTGTAAACATTAAAACCTAAGCACTAAACCCCAAACCCTCAATTGCAAACGCTAAACTCTAAACCCTAAGAATTTTATACGATTTTAAAAATCATTTTGTATCTTTTTATTTGTGTTTATTAAAATAATTTACTATAGTGTTATAAATCCTAAACCCTAAACCCCAAACCATAAACCCTAAACCCTAAGCATTTTATAACATTTTAAAAAGAATTTTTTTATCTTTTCTTTAAGTTTCTCTTAAAATCATTTACTAAAGTGTTATAATCTCTAAAACCTAAACCCTAAAAGCTAACCCCAAACCCATAAATCCTTAACCCTAAGAATTCAATTAGCATATTTAAAAAGTCTTTTTGTAACTTTTATTTAAGCTGTTTATTCAAAGATTTACATAAAGCGTTATAAACTCTTAAACCCTAAAATTAAACCCTAAACCTTAAGGAATTTAATAACATTTGAAAAATCATTTTATAACTTCCATTTAAGTGTTTATTAAAGGAATTTACGAATATCTTATAAATCCTAAACCCTAAACCCCAAACATTACACCCTAAAACCTATGAATTTTATAACATTTTAAAAAGAGTTTTGTAACATTTATTTAAGTGTTTATTAAAACCATTTATTAAAGTGCTATAAAATATAAGCCCTAAAGCCTAAACATGAAATCATAAACCCTCAACCCTAAACGTTACAACCTAAATCCTAATGAGTTTATAACATTCTAAAAGGTGTTTTGTAACTTTTAATTAAGTGTTTATCACATGAGTTTCATAAAGTGTTATAAACCCTAAACACTAAACCATAAACCCCAAACCCTAAACCCTAACCTAAATCCCAAACCCTAAACCTTAAGCATTTTTATAAATTTTAACAAGTGGTATTGTAACTTTTATTTAAGTGTTTATTAAAATCGTTTACTAAATTTATATAAACCCTAAACTCTAAACACTAAACCCTATGCATTTGCTAACATTTTAAATCCTAAGCGCTAAATCCTACGTATTTTCTAACATTTTAACTAGTATTATAAACCCTAAACCCTAATCATTTTATCATATTTTAAAACCTAAACCAATGCATTTTATCACATTCTAAAAATTATTTTGTAACATTTATTTAAGTGTTTATTAAAATCATTTAATAAAGTGTTATAAAGCCTAAACCCTAAATAAAATAGCCTATATCCCAAACACTAAAACAAAATCATTTTATAACATTTTAAAAAATTATTTGTAACTTTTATTTATGTGTTTATTAAAATAATTTACTAAATTGTTACAGACCCTAAACCATTAATCCTAAACAGTAAACCCTAAACCTTAAACCCTAAGCATTTTATAAGTTTTTAAAAAGGGTTTTTTAACTTTTATTTAAGTTTTTATTGAGAGAATTTAATAAAGTGTTATAAAAACTAATATCTAAACCCGAAAACACAAACCATCAACCCTAAACTATAAACCCTAAAGCCTAAAGCCTAAAACATAAGTATTTTATAACATTTTAAAAAGTCTTATGTAATATCTATTTAAGTGTTAATTGAAAGACATTACTAAAGTGTTATAATCCTTAAATCCTAAAACCTAAACTCTATAACCTAAAGCCCAAATCCTAAAGCTTAAGCATTTTATAACATTTTAAAAAGCGTTTTGAAACTTTTATTAACTATTTATAAAAATCATTTACTAAATTGTTATAAAGCCTCAACCATAAATCATAAACTCTAAAATCCAAACCCCAACCCACAAATCGTAACACCTAAACCGTAAACAATAAGAATTTTATAACATTTTAAAAAGCATTTTGTAACTTCTAATTAAGCGTTTATTAAAAACATTTACTAGACTGTTATAAATCTTAAACCATAAATCCTATGCATTTTAGAAACTTTTAGAAATATTTTTGTAACTTTTATTTAAGTGTTTAGTAAAAGCATTTACTAAACTGCTATAAACCCTAAACTCTAAACCCTAAACCCTAAGGATTTCATAATATTTTAAACCCTAAACATGAAACCCTAAGAATTTTATAGCATTTTAACTAACATTTTTTAAAGTTTTTTAAGTGCTTATTAAAATCATTTAGTAAAGTCTTATAAACCCTAAACCCTAATCATTTTATCATATTTTAAACCCTAAACCCTCAGCACTAAACCAAAAGCATTTTATAATATTTCAAAAAATGATTTGTAACATTTATTTAAGTGTTTATTAAAATGAGTTAATAAAGTGTTATAAACCCTAAACCCTAAATCCCAAAGCCTATACCCTTAATACTAAAACCAAAGCAGTTTATAACATTTTAAAGAGTTTTTTGTAAATTTTATTTAAGTGTTTATTAAAATAATTTAGAAAAGTGTTACAAACCCTAAACCCTCAACCTTAAACACTAAAGCCTAGACCCCAAACCCTAAATCCTAAACTGTAAACCCTAAGTATTTTATGACATTTTAAAAAGGGTGTTGTAACCTTTATTTAAGTTTTTATTGAAATCATTTAATAAAGTGTTATTAAAACTAACATCCACACCTTAAAACCCAAACCATAAACCCTAAACACTAAACACTAAACCCTAAAGCCTAAAACATAGGTATTTTATAACATTTTTTAAAGTGTTCTCTAACATTTATTTAAGTGTCTATTGAAAGCACTTACTGAAGTGTTATAAACCATAATTTTAAAACCTAAACCCTAAATCCTAAACCCCATAGCCTAAACCCTAAGCATTTTCTCACATTTTAAAAAACATTTTCCAACTTTTATTAACTATTTATTAAAATCATTTACTAAACTGTTATAAACCGTAAATTGTAAAATCCAAACCCCAAACCACAAATCCTGAACCCTAAACCCTAAACGCTAAGCATTTTATAATGTTTTTAAAAGAATTTTGTAAATTTTATTTAAGTGTTTATTAAAAGCATTTACTGAAGTGTTATAAACCATAAAACCAAAAACATAAGAATTTTACAACATTTTAAAAAGCATTTTGTAACTTTTATTTAATTGTTTATTAAAAGATTTTACTAAAGTGTTATACACCTTAAACCCGAAACCCTAAACTCTAAACCCTAAGCATTTTATAAAATTTTACAAAGCATTTTGTAACTTTTATTTAAGTGTTTATTAAAGGAATTTACTAATGTGTTATAAATCCTAAACCCTTAACCATCAACCCTATACCCTAAACCCTTATCATCAAATCTTAAACTAGAAACCCTAAACGCTAAACATTTTATAACATTTCAAACAACGTTTTGTAACTTTTATTTAATTATTTATTAAAAGAATTTACTAAAGTGTTATAAACCTTAAACCCTAAAACTAAAACCCTAAACCCTAAATCCCCAAACTCTAAACCCTAAACCCTCAACCTTAAACCCCAAACCCTAAACACTAAACCCTAAATCCTAAACCCAAAACCCTTAAACATAAAACCTAAATGTTAATAATTTTATA
Source organism: Pinus taeda (assembly GCA_000404065.3). Classification (NCBI taxonomy): domain Eukaryota; kingdom Viridiplantae; phylum Streptophyta; class Pinopsida; order Pinales; family Pinaceae; genus Pinus; species Pinus taeda. The sequence continues at coordinate 24,850 of APFE031427289.1, forward strand.
ACATTTTAAAAATCATTTTTTAAACCCTCAACACTAAACTTTAAACCGTAAACCCTAAATCTGAAACCGTAAACCCCAAACCCTAAACTGTAAAACCCTAAACAATAATGATTTTATAACACATTTAAAAACATTTTGTAACTTTTATTTAAGTGTTTATCAAAGTATTAGTAAATTTTTATAAACCCTAAATACTAATCGCTAATCCCAAAACACTAAACCTTAAACCTTGAGAATTTTATAACATTTTAAAAACCCTAAACACTAAACCCTAAATGAGAATCCCTAAATCCTAAACTCCCAACCATAAACACTAAACCCTAAGAATTTTACAACAATTTAAGAAGTATTTTATAAATTTTATTACTAGTACTAATTTACTACTACTACAATCCTAATAAACCCTAAACCCTAAACCCAAACCCCGAACCCTATTTCCTAATGCTTAAAGCCTAAAGCCTAGACCCTAAAAGAATTTACTAAGGTATTATAAACCCTAAACACTAACCCCTAAAAGAATTTACTAAATTCTTATAAACCATAAACCCTAAACCACAAAACCTCAATGGTAAACCCTAAACCCTAAACCATAATCCATCTATAACATTTTATAAACTGTTTTGTAACTTTGACTTAAGTGCTTATTAAAAGAATTTACTAATGTATTATAAACCCTAAACCCTAAACCATAAACCCATAATGATTTTATAACCGTTTTAAAAGTGTTTTGTGACTTTTATTTAACTCTTTATTAAAAACATTTACTAATGTGTTATAAACACTAAACCCTAAATCCTAAAATCCAAACCCTGAATCATAAACCTTAAACCCTAATCATTTTATAACATTTTAAAAATGGTTTTGTAACTTTTATTTAAGTATTTATTAGAATAATTGTTTAAAGCATTATAAACCATAAACCCTAAACCCTAAAACCCACACCCCAAACCCTAAACCCTAAGAATTTTACGACATTTAAAAACCCAAACCTGAAACCATAAACCCTAAACCCTAAGTACTTTATAACATTTTAACAAGTGATTTGTAACCTTTTGGTCAAATGTCATGAACCATAAAACTTATGCATTTTATTACATTTTAAAGTGTTTTGTAATTTTTAAAACCAAAAACCGTAAACCCTAGGAATTTTATAACATTTTTAACACTAAACCCTAAATCATATATCCTAAGAAATTTATTAGATTTTATCAAGTGTTTTGTAACTTTTTCTATTCTTTTCTATTAAAAGCATTTAATAAAGTGTCCCGAAACCCTCAACCCTAAATATTTTATAACATTTTAACAAATTTTGTAATTTTTATTAAGTGTTTATTAAAATCATCTACTAAAGTCTTATAAACCCTAAACCCTAAGCATTTTACAAGATTTTGAAAAGTGTTTTCTAACTTTTATTTAAGTGTTTATTAAAAGAATTTACTAAATTCTTATAAACCATAAACCCTAAGCATTTTATAACATTTTTATAAGTTCTTTGTAACTTTTTTTAAGTATTTATTAAATTATTTTACTCAAGTGTTTTAAACCATAAAAGCTAAATCCTAAACCCTAAGTATTTTGTAACATTTTAAGCCCTAAATTCTAAGCATTCAATAACATTTTAAAAAGTGTTTTGAAACATTAAATCCTAAACACTAAACTGTAAGCATTTTATTGCATTTTCAACCCTAAACCCTAAAACCTAAAACCTAAACCCTAAGCATTTTATAACATGTTAAAAAGTAATTTACAACTTTTTTAAAGTCTTTATTAAAAGAATTTACTAAAGTGTTATAACCCCAAAGCATTTTATAACATTTTAAACCCTAAATTCTAAGCATTTTATAACAATTTAAGCTCTCAACCCTAAACCCTAAGTATTTTATAACATTTTAAAACCTAAATACTAAACCATCAGCATTTTATAACATTTTAAAAAGTGTTTTATACCTTTTTTTAAGTATTTATTAAAATATTTTACCAAAGTCTTTTTAAACTGTAAACACTAAACAATAGTCATTTTATAACATAATAAAAGTGATTTTTAACCTTTATTTATTTATTTATTAAAAGAATTTATTTTATTTTTTAATATTATTAAAATAATTTTTACCCAGTCTTAAACTGTAAAACACAAACAATAGTCATTATTACATAATAAAAAAAGTGTTTAACTTTTATTTATTATTTTATTAAAATAATTTTATAAAATTTTAAACTTTAAATGATTAAGAATTTTATAAATTTTAACAAGCATTTTGTAACTTTTTTTAGGTGATTATTAAAAGTATTTACTAAAGTGCTACTAACCCTAAAACCTAAACCCTAAGAATTTTATAACATTTTAAACACTAAAGAGTAAACATTATACATTACATAACATTTTAACAAACATTTTGTATGTTTTTTTAAGTGTTTATTAATAAAATTTACTAAACTTTTAGAAACACTAAACCCTAATCATTTTAAAATATTTTAAACCCCAAACCATAAACCCTAAACACTAAACCTAAATAATTTTATAGAATTTTAAAATTCATTTTGTAAATTTTATCTAAGTTTTTATTAAAAGCATTTACTAAAGTGTTATAAGCCCTGAACCCTAAATCCCAAAGCATGTGCCCTTAATACTGAACCCTAAGGATTTTATAACATTTCAAAAATAATTTTGTAACTTTTATTTAAGTGTTTATTAAAATTATAATTTTTTTAACAAGAATATAATTTGAAGTAGAAAAATAATTTATGATTCCTTCATTTTTTTTTGGATTTTGTAAGCGTTTGATGCCATTTTAGTTATACTAGAGTAGTCACCTTTGTTTTATCCTTCAAAATCTCACACAAAAGTATACTAATATTCGTGTAAATTGTTGTTCCATTACATATTCTATTCAAAGTTTAACTAATTAGTATCAACTAAACCCTTTAAATTGATAAATTTGATTATCATATTCAACTTAAAGATAGAGAACAAAGTATCTACATTCACAACATACACCAAAATATAAAGATGTCAAAAAGAGAAATTTAAATACTACGATTCATATTCAAGAAGTTCATAATGTTATTGAGAAGAAAGGGTTGTATGCCCAACTAGCTTATAGGGTTATATGTCAAGTAGATTTGATTGAATTTATTGTTTTTCCACATTCAAGGTACTAAATTACTTATTATTACAAGGTTACTATATGTCAATTTCAAACTACAATTTAGATAGAAATGGGTTCTATATTTTATGTTTTATTTTGAATTCCAATTTTTTACTTTAAAAGCAAATCAATGTTATTTTAAATTTTAAGTTTTAATTTTCCATCAACAATTCGATCTTACTAACCTTGAAATTTCCAATCTTTTACCTCACAAGAAATTAAGTGTTTTTTTTTTTAATTTAACTCTTAAATTTTTACTTTATATTTTTTAAAATTTAAAAGTTAATTATTTTTCTTTGTTTGTTTTTTTAATTCAAAGTTAAAAGCTAATTATTTTTGTTTGTTTGTTTTTCTTAATTCAAAGTTAAAAGTTAATTATTTTTGTTTGTCTGTTTTTTTATTATTCAAAGTTACCTATTGTTTTTGTTCGTGTAACTTTCAAGAATGCAATTAATACTAAGCGTTCTAAATTTAGATAACTTTTTTCTTTTCTGGGCTATTGTAATTAATATTTGTTAAATTCAACTCTAACATCTACTTAAGAGCTAGTGGAGGAATTTGAGCTGTTTCTTGGGAGTCGATTTCACCATCCCAACATTTTTGTTTTTGTTTTTGGGATTTTCAATAATGTATTTAATATTCCGCTTTCTAAATTTAAGTAACATTTTGCTTTTTTCCATTTTTTTGGGTTGTTGTAATTAATATTTATTTAAATCAACCCTACTTAGTTAAGAGCTGGTAGCCATTTCCTCATTGTTCAAAGCAGATTTCACAATGCAATCTCTTCAACCGTAGCATTTAGTTAATCCAGAATTCATAGTCGTTTCTTCATAGTTCATAGTTCAGGACGGATTTCAAAATAGCAATCTCTCCCAATTGTTTCAATGTGTGCCCATTAAAGAAAATAAGTCAGACAGAATATATGAAGGTCGTGTGTTCGATCCACAATGTTGTTGCCTCTGTGTCTTTGTTAGGAGAGCGTACGATTGAAAATATGAAGATCATGTGTTCGATCTGTTGAGATTTTCTGTTTTAATAAAATAGGCAAAAATCTCAGTAGGTGATAACAATAGGAATTTGTTGCTAGATTAGCTCCAGGTTGTTGGGAGGGAGTTAATGCATCCTAAATTTGAGGTGTGAGGATTTATGAGGCAGTTAGATTCTCCTTGCTATAAAACAGGTATCCATACAGATTGTTTTGGGTGTGAGAGTTTGTGAGGATTTGATTAATTATGTAATCTCCTATTTTATTAATAAATATTTCCGATGCCTATGTTTGGTGGACGTAGCCCAGATTGGTTGAGTGAACCATGTTAAATTGCTGTGTTTCCTCTGCATGATTTTATTTACTGAGTATATGTTTTAATCTGCTGTGCATCTTGGCTCTAACAATTGGTATCAGAGCAATGTTGGAGTGCTGGTGTGAAGAATTGTTGGTGCGTGATTTAACTGTTGTCCAACATAACTGTTGCGTGGAGACCAGCGCATGATTTCTTGTTTATTCGTTGAAGTGAAGCTACATATTGCTGTGCATGGAGGACTGCTGCATGGTTGGGGGCAATTGCCTACCTGCGTTAGTCGACCCAATACTCTGCATAAGTCGATCAATTAATGTGTAAACACAACAATGTGTTAAATTTTTGTGTCTCCTAGAGTTTGCATGCTGGTGCGTTAAATTGATTGTTACGGTGGCCGAGTTAAATTGACTGCTGCATTGGCAGTTTGAGTGCTGTTGCGTGGAGTTCCAGAGTATTGCGTGATGGTCCCTTGTCCGCTGCACAAAACTCATATTTCTGTTGCGCTGGAGGTGTTTCCTGTAATGCATGGATCGCTGGTGCCTATAAGGCATGGAGGTGCTGGTGCCGGATGCGTGGAGGTATTAATTGCAGAGGTAAGCGTATTTGTGTTAAAAAACCATGGCATATTTCTTATTGTGTTGATTGAATGAGGAATGTTGCATGGTTAAATACAACAATCAACGTGTAATGGTGTGTGGGCCAATGTCATTTTAAATGATTTACAGAAAGTTTGGGTTGAATGAATAATGTCAAGTTCAGAAAAAAGTAAGGTGCACATACTAAATGGGACCAATGTTAATTGTTAAACTTTTGGGAGTTGGATGCAATATATTTTGGGTTTTAGTCAACAAAGTTTGATTCTAGAAATTTGAGAAGTTTGAACCGCATGTAAAAGGTTTTTCATGGATGGAATTATATCGACTGATATGACCAGAGTTGATCCAATACGAATTATGTACGCTCTACGTATTACCTTTTGGTACACAGCAGAGCGAACCGTGAGTGCATAATTGACTCAAGTCCAATCCACTGATTGGGAGTTTGATACTCAGTTTCTTTTTGTACTGTAATTATTGCACAGCAAAAAGTTTGTTTTTTTTTTTAAAGCAAAGGCAGTAAGGCATAGGCGTTTTTTGAGATTAATTTTTTTTTTAAAGTTGTTGTTTTGGAGATTATTGTGTTTTTTGGCTAATACAAAATGGCGAGAACTCAGAGTGCCCGGTTTGAAATTGAGAAGTTTAATAACAAAAATAACTTCGAGATATGGAAGGTGAAGATGTACGATTTGCTTGTCCAACATGGTGTGGCAAAGGCGTTGTTGGGCAAATCCAAACAGCCTTACAACATCACAAATAATGGGTGGGCCAAGATGGATGAAAAAGTGATAAGTGCTATTCGAGTGTGTCTAGCTGATGATGTCCTATTTAATATCATGATGGAGACAACAGCTGTTGGTTTGTGGATGAAACTGGAGAAACTATACATGACCAAATCCTTAACCAATAGGATTCTCCTGAATCGACAATTGTACAGTTTGAGAATGAAGGAAGGTACATCAATTGTTGATCATTTAAATGCTTTTAATACTCTTCTTGTGCAATTACAAAGTATAGAAGTAAAAATTTAATCCGAGGATAAAGCTATTACTTTATTGTGCTCGTTGCCCGAGTCATGGGATCATTTTGTTACTTCTATAAGTCTTAGTTCATCGGAAACTATTGAGTTCGATGATGTAGTTGCATCCTTATTATCCAAAGAAACAAGGAGAAGGTCGCATTCTGAAACCTCTACATCAAAAGCTATGATGGTTAGAGGTCCTTCGAAAGAAATACGCTCCAGGAGGCCGAGCGACTCACGTTCAAAGTCGAAAGGGAAGAAGAGTAAGTTAAAGTGTTGGTTTTGTGGAAAATCAGGGCATTTAAAGGACTGTTGGAAGCAACAACAAAAAAATTCTAAAGCATATTCTTTGACAGAGAAGAATGAAGTAAATACGACAGATACAGGTTCTACATCTAGTTCAGGTATGAGTGATGAAGTAGTATCAGTTAATGTGTCAAATCATGGTCAACATTGGTTGTTAGATTCTGGTGCGTCAAACCACATGTGTATCCATAAAGAATGGCTTAAGACATATAAATCAATTAATAATGGAGTTGTGTACATGGGTAATGATGTAACACGTAATATTGTGGGGATTGGGAGTATACAATTGCAAATGTTTGATGGGACAACTAGAATATTAACTAATGTGAGGCATGTACCAGATTTAAGGAAAACTTTGATTTCATTAGGAGCACTTGATTCAAATGGATATAAAACTGTAATTCAAGGTGGAGTAATGAAAATTTACACAGGTATTTTACTAGTTATGAAAACTAAGAAGGTAGGAAATCTATTTCAGTTAGAAGGAAGTACAGGGTCAGATTTTGTGTCTACGGTGTCTGAACATGATAGTAGTTCCATTAACTTATGGCATCAAATATTGGGGCATATGAGTGAAAGAGGGTTAAAAATTTTGGTTGATCGCATCTTACTTGCAAATCTAAAGTCTGGAAAGTTAGATTTCTGTAAGCATTGTCTGTTTGGAAAACAAAGTAAACGGAAAATTAAAACAGGCAAACATACTAGTAAAGGAATACTTGATTATATCCATTTAGATGTCTAGGGTCCAGTCCCTACAACCTCATATGGTGGTTCGTCATATTTTGTATCATTTATTGATGACTTTTCTAGGAAAGTGTGGGTCTATATGTTGAAAAGGAAGTCTGATGTTTTTTCAGTTTTCAAGCAGTTTAGAGCATTGGTAGAAAACAACACTGGTAGAACAAAAAGTGTTTAAGAACTGACAGTGGTGATGAGTTTACTTCCAAGGAGTTTGATAGCTATTGCAAGGATGTAGGGATCAAGAGACATAAGACAACAGTTTATACTCCTCAGCAAAATGGAGTTGTTGAATGCATGAATAGGACTCTTCTAGAGAGAGCAAGGAGTATGCTGCGTAACCCTTGGTTGCAAAAGGAGTTGTGGACGGAAGCGGTGGCAACAGATTGTTATGTGATAAACCAATCTCCATCGATGGCAATAGGTTGCAAGATTCTGCAAGAGGTATGGAAAGGACACCTTTGTGACTATTCTAAACTCAGAGTGTTTGGTTGTGATGCATATGCTCTAGTGCCTAAACATCAGCGAACTAAATTAGATCCAAAGTCTAAAAGGTATATCTTTGTTGGGTATGGTGTTGGAACAAAGGCATATAGATTGTGGGATCCTACTACCCGCAAAATCATCATCAACAGAGATGTAAAGTTTAATGAATCCTCTCTTGTACAATTAGATGTAGATAGTAGATTGAAACAAGGTGATGTATCTGACTTTCAGCACATTCAGTTTGATAGCATTTCTAATGATAGTCATGATGACCATAGTTCACATACTAGTCATGAACAGGTTTCAGAATCAGAACATGAACAAGGTTCAGGTATAGATCATGAACATGTTTCAGATATTGGTCATCAAGAAGTTCCTACAGATGGGAGTTAGCCAATCGAGGAAGCGCCATAAACATCCTTAAGGAGGTCAACAAGAATCAAACGGCCACCGAGAAGGTATGATGATTATGTTACTTCAGTTGCATTTACTA